>JAFFST010002517.1:2406-16107 GCA_022414735.1 Noturus placidus | reverse complement strand
AAAATTACAGTTTTATATCTTTATGTTTGAGGCCTGAAACGTGGCAAAAGGTCGAACAGTTCAAGGGGGCCGAATACTTTCGCAAGGCACTGTATATTTCTGCATTACTAGTGCCCTCACAGATGTGCAAGATCCCCATGCCATGGGCACTGACACACCCCCATACCATGCCAGACGTTGACCCATTCCTTATGAATTCTGTTGTTGTCACGATCTCCCCTTTAGGCAGCGCGCTTGGAGAGCAGGAGAGTGTGCTCATACACAAGCAAGATGAGCGAGTTCTCAGCGAGCGCCTGCTTTCTGAACGTTGACAACTGTGACACTGTTTACTGTGGACATGTGCGTTTGTTTGTTTCTGTTCTGTCTCCTCCCTGTTCTGTCATTGGTTATTGTTCAAGGGTGTGTCGTCAGCGTTTTCAGATGTCAGCACTTAGCGCTGATTATGTTTGAAATATATACTGTGCGCCTCCCAGTACACGGCGCTGAGTATTTATAGTTCTATTGTCATGATTCCCCCTTGAAGCAGCGTGCTCTAAGCACGAATGCGCAAGCACCTGCTTTTCCAATGTTGACAATTGGACACATGCACTTTGTTTATGTTTTGTTATGTCTCCTCCCTGTTTCTGTCATTGGCTGGGTTTTCACGCGTGTCAGTATTGTCCTCATCTGCTAGCAATTTAGCCGCTGATCATGTCGGCATATATACCGTGCGCCTCCCGGCACACAATGCGGAATATTGAAGTAGAATAGAATCGAATAGTTTAGATAACTTATCATAGTCATAGTCCATGTTTCATGTTATAGTCCATGTTAGTTTCACGCTGGTTTCAGACTCATAGTTTATGTTTCATGTTTTGTCTCTCGACCCTGTTTTCTGTGACCTCGACCTTGATTCCTGCCTTGCCCGTTTAAGCCTGTTTGCCGATCGCCTGACCTTTGCATGTTCTTGGATTACGCTTATGGATTACATTTGTGGATTTGTCTGCCTGTCTCCCTCTTAAATAAAATTGTTAACCTGTGCTTGCATCACATCACGAAACATGACAGAATATTCCACCAATCATGGATGCAGCGGGAGAATGGAGAGGACACAAAACCCGGAAGTCCACACCCATCATCCCCGCATTGGATTCGATACGGTTTCCACAAGAGACTTTCGTGGACCTTCCTTACTTATTATAATTAGTGGTGCTGGAAAAGCACTACTATTGTTATTCGGCATACTTATTATTATAATAAATATTGTTGCTTGAAAAGCACTATTGTTATTCGGCATACTTATTATAATATTAATTCTTCTTCTTCCACTTTTTTCGACATGTAACTAGTCCCGCATCTTTTGTCGCAGATCGGTGGGTGAGGTGTCAAATCGATCGGCTTATTGAGGAGAGGTGTGCTATGACTTTTGGAAGCGATCGGAATTTTGATCGGAAATTCTGAAAATTTCCCATAGACTTGAATTGAGTTTCGAAAGTATTGGCCCTCTAAAGAGAAAGCTCTAAAAGTTTTGCCTCCATACACATTCGACTCTAAAATGTATTGGCACCCAATCTGTTCGGCTCTCAGAAGTCTTGGCGCCCTACGCAACCGGCTCTCAAAAGTACTGGCGCCCTTGACGGTCGGCTTTAAAAACTATTGGAGCACTACACGGCCAGCTCTAACAGTGCTGGCACCCTATCTGTCCGGCTCTTGAAAGTATTGGCGCCCTATCTATCCAGCAGTCAAAAGTATTGGCACCCTATGCGTCCAGCTCTCGAAAGTATTTGCGCCCTATGTGTCCGGCACTCAAAAGTATTGGCACCCTTCGTTTCCGGCTCTCGAAAGTATTGGCGCCCTACGCATCCGTCTCTTGAAAGTATTAGTGACCAATCCGGATTTTGACACAGCAAGCACCACTCACATTTTCTTCAGGAAATGTACCGTTTTAGTTATTCTTCTTCTTCCACTTTTTTTTGGCTGTTGTCGGAGATCAACGGGTGAGGTGTCAGGTCGATCGGCTTATTGAGGAGAGGTGTGCAATGACTTTTGGAAGCGATCGGAATGTCGCCATTCCTGGTATGGAAGCTCAATGTCTGAAAATTTCCCATAGACTTGCATTGAGTTTCAAAAGTATTGGCCATCTAAAGAGAAAGCTCTAAAAGTTTTGCCTCCGTACACATTCGGCTCTAAAATGTATTGGCATCCGATCTGTCTGACTCACAAAAGTATTGGCACGGCCTGCTCTGAAAAGAAGTTTCACCAAAACTAGCCAGACGGAGATTTTACAGCAGGTTTACTTCAGTAGTCAGCTTGAGGACACTGACAGGAAACCCCTTGAAAATTACACCCTGTGAAAATAGTTTTGGGAGTGATGGGAGACAATGACACCCGAAGTGTGTTGCTTATGCCCAGTGTACTCCGTTGTTTTGTTTTGGTTGCTGTCACTCCGCTTCACACTGATAGGATGTCGGAAATGGCAACAGGGTTTTCAGTGCTGTGGTGGCGATCTCAGGGTATTCTGCCATGACTTTAATCCAGAACACCGGCAGAGTTGCTGTTTTAAACATACTTTTAAGGCCACCGTCATTTGCGATCTCCAGCAGCTGATCTTCTTCTTGCACAGACATGCTAGATTCACCTGGTTTGTTGACAAATGGTAGCGCTGGGACCGCCCCAATGTCCATAATATGGTTACGCCCTTGGTGCACCAGCTGGGAGAATGAAGGCTCAGGCTCAGTCTCACCCAAAATCCTCGCTAATGTTTGAAACATATCCAATATGCCTCTGTTCACGAGCCGTCCCCACAAATCCAATTTGGCTTTAAATGCAGCAACTTTATCTGCCAACTTGAAGACAGTTGTCATTTTTCCTTGAAGTGACAGATTGAATTCATTGAGCAGGTTGAATATGTTGCACAGGTAAGCCAGTTTTGCGACTCATTCCTCGTCACTGAAATGTGCTGCCAGCGGTGACGTCTTTTCTGAGAGAAATCTTGCAGCGGCTCTCGTAATTCAAACACTCTGGCCAGTGATTTCCCTCGGGATAACCATCTTATTTCTGTGTAGAAGAGAAGGCGTCTGTGCTCTGCGTCCATCTCCTCACAAGGTTGCTCAAACAGGTGCGTGTTAAGGGCTTATGCTTTGACGTGGTTAATAACTTTAACAATATCATTCAATACGCTGTTAAATTCTGGTGGCATTTTTCCCTGTGAATGATACAATGTGTAGATTCCCATTCAGGTGCAACTTCCTTAATCCGAGCAGTTAAACCAGACAGCCGTCTGGTCCTGGCAGCAGCTCCGTCTGTGCATATGCAGACACAAGAGGACCATTTCAGATGGAGAATCCGGTCATTTCTCAAAATAAAATATTGTTCAGACTCAGATAATACATAAAACAGAAATATTTAATTATTTCTTGTGCGGCCCGGTACCAATTGATCCACGGCCCGGGGGTTGGGGACCACTGCTTTATAGCACTTATGTGTTAGGAGTGTATCACAATGTAAAACATGTAATTCCCTGTTGGCAGCAGGTGGAGCTATGACTGTAACTGAGTATAGGCATGTACATGTCTTCAGGCTGGGACTTTTATCAAACATGTTGTTTGGAGCAGATTGGACATTGTAAATTTGAGTTAAAACGAATTCCTTTTTCATGGCGAAACATTGAAATTTGTGAGACCGCCACGCCGTGCAGTGAAAACTCAAAAGCTTCACAATTTAGCATCATCAATAGATGAGACTGACCAAATATGATGTTCTGATTAAATCTGTAGGAGAAGTTCGTTAAAGTACGAGGCCTAGAAATGGCAAAAAAGAGCAAAATTTTAAAAGATAAATAAAAATGGCAGACTTCCTGTTGAGTTTAGGGCATGCGTTCAATAGACGTTTTTGAACGTATTGGCATGTTAAACATGTTTTCCGAATCCCGTACCTGTAGGTGAAACTTATAATAATATCCGCGCCATAGTGTTCTCTGATTCATCATCAGCGTCCGAATTCACTCTCATTCACTTTAGTGGACTCAAATGTCCTCTATATCGGGAATAATGAACGAGTGAGCGGCGTCAGACACAGCAAATGGCTCTTTGACCCGCCCATAATCTGATTGGAAGAATCAGAAGGACCCATTTTGGTAGAAAGTTGTTTCTCCCGATTATAAAGAAAGCAAACCATACAGCAGTTGCATGTATACCACAGTTAACGTATGAAAATATTTCTTGTGGCCTGTTAGGTATTCTGGTCGCTCTCTAATAGCCTTTTAGGTAGTACGACTTGTTCATGATGAACTAAATAAGCGCAACATTTAGTAAAGTTTTTAAAGAAACCCCGAGACAGTGGATGTAAGGCATTATGGCAGGCGTTATCCGGAGGCTGGATGAGACCGTTGTGAACCGCATTGCTGCTGGAGAAGTCATTCAACGACCTGCTAATGCGATTAAAGAAATGATTGAGAACTGGTGAGATGCAATGTGTGAGAGCCTTAGCTTGGTGTGTTTGTTTGGCTTGTCTTAACGCAACTATATCTATGCACCCGGAATAAAACTGAGCAACTGCAGGAAATTCACCCCAACTTTAGAAAATAACCAAGATATATTAATTTATTAATGTTGCAGTCTGGATGCAAGGTCCACCAACATTCAGGTGATTGTTAAAGAGGGAGGACTGAAGCTGATCCAGATTCAGGATAATGGCTCTGGAATTGGGGTAAGACAACTGTGTCCTGCTTTCATTTTCAATCCCTGCACGTTAGTGATGTGTCGTTTATGAATGATTCATTCATTTTGAACGAATCTTTACAATGACTCGGGAACAACTCGGTATCATACAATGACTCGATAGAGGGTCTGCTGTATTTAGTATTTACTCTCTGAAGCATGTTTTCAGAACAGAACTAACATAATGAGTAAATGTACCCCGTGCCATTCAGACCAACTAATCGATAATGAGATTCGTTGACAACGATTTTCATAATAGATTATTATTGATTTTATCGATTAGTTGTTGCAGCTCTACTAGATATACACAGTACAAGTAACTAACACCACTGTACTCTCTTTCTCTCTCTCTCTTTTTCTCTCACTCATACACAGACATTATAAGCTGTCGACTTGTAAAGACATCCAGACAGTTTCTATAATTTCTTATCCTCCGACTACCAATGACAATTAACTTTACTACTGCTATTGTTGTTATTATTATTCATTGAGGGAATAATAGGTTTCACACACCAGCAGCTCCAGAAAGACATGTGGAAATTAGTTAAAACAGTGACTGCATCATTGAATCAGTGAGTTGAACTTGAGAATCAAATCGGTTCTATTCGTGAATGAATCATTCAGACTGGTTTTATCAAGGAGATTCTCCAATTCATTGAATTGAACCGACTTCAACAAATGATTCACTCACAAATCGGGTGTCTAAAAAGGGGGACCAGAGAGTGTGCGCCAATTATAGGGGTATCACACTTCTCACTTCTCCGATCGCTGTACGCCCAAAGCGAGAGCTGTGTCCGGATGCTCGGCAAATGGTTGGACTTGTTCCAAGTGGGTGTTGGTCTTCGCCAGGTCTGCGCTTTGTCACCAATCCTGTTTGTGATATTCATGGACAGGATATTGAGGCGTACTCATGGTGGGGAGGGTTTGCGGTTTGGTGACCTGAGGATCACATCGCTGTTTTTTGCAGATGATGTGGCCCTGATGGCATCATCGGTCCGTGACCTCCAGCACTCATTCGATTGGTTCACAGCCGAGTGTGAAGCGGCTGGGATGAGGATTAGCACCTCTAAATCTGAGGCCATGGTTCTCAGTAGGAAACCAATGGAGAGCCTTCTCCGGGTAGGGAATGAGAACATAACCCAAATGAAGGAGTTCAAGTACCTCGGGGTCTTGTTCACGAGTGAGGGGACATTGAAGTGGGAAATTGGCCGGAGAATCGGAGCAGCAGGAGCGGTATTGCAATCGCTTTACCGTACCGTTGTGATGAAAAAAGAGAGCTGAGCCGGAAGGCAAAACTCTCGATCTACCAGGCAATTTTTGTTCCTACCCTCACCTATGGTCATGAAGGTTGGGTAGTGACCGAAAGAACTAGATCAAGAACTAGATCCTTTGCGTTGAAAGAAGTCAGTTGAGGTGGTTTGGGCACCTGGTAAGGATGCCCCCTGGGCGCCTCCCCAGGGAGGTGTTCCAGGCACATGCAACTGGGAGGAGAAATTGGGGAAGACCCAGAACTAGGTAGAAAGACTATATTTCCACACTGGCCTGGGAACCCCTTGGGATCCCCCAGTCAGAGTTGGTTAATGTGGCTCGGGAAAAGGAAGTTTGGGGTCCCTTGCTGGAGCTGCTACCTGATTACAGATAAGCGGTTGAGGATGGATGGATGGATGGATGGTCTATATTCAGGTTGCAGCCATATGATATTTATATTTGCACAGGCACTGGAATATTCCTGAGCTACCATTCCTAAATACCTAGCCTACAGCTGTTAGCACCCACAATTCAGTGGGCACCCCTATAACAAAAAAAAAGTACACCGTTGTTTTTGTAGCATCAGCCCAATACAGATACTGGGTATTGGATCGGTGCCATGTCTAGTGCTGTGGCATCACTAATGCCATCTCACATGTATCCCTTTTACTTATTGTTCCCTTTTATTTTTTTACTGCATTGAAACATGCATTATAACTGTAAGATATCCATGATTGCATTAGTCAAAATAATTTATATGGGGCGGCTGTGGCTCAGTCGGTAGAGCAGGTTGTCCACTAATCCACTAACCGTGGGGTTGGCGGTTCGAATCCCGGCCCGGGTGATCCCATGCCGAAGTGTCCTTGGGCAAGACACTGAACCCTAAGTTGCCCCCAATGGCAAGCTAGCACCTTGCATGGCAGCTCTGCTACCATTGGTGTGTGAATGTGCTCTCATTAGTAAGTCGCTTGTAAATGTAAAAATGTAAAAATGATATTTCTGTAAAGCTGCTTTGAGACAATGTACCATTGTAAAAAGCGCTATACAAATTGATAAATTATTAAATTATTAATTATTTTTTCCAAGCTATTTTTTCTGTTGGTTTGCTTTTTTTAAATTGTTGTCTTGACTTATAAAATAGTTACTTTTTCCCTCTTCCACTCTGTGTTTGGCAGAAAGAAGACCTGGAAATTGTTTGTGAGCGGTTTACAACAAGCAAGCTTCAGACATTTGAAGATCTTGCATCTATTTCAACGTATGGCTTCAGAGGAGAGGTATGATTATATCATGGGTTTCTATTAGTGTTGGCATCTGACTAGTTTTGCATTTATTTATTAGAGTGAAAGAACCTGATTAGTCAAACTTAAAATTTACAGGAAGTTTAAATACAGTGAAGTTCCAAAGCAGTTGTCAAATGACTTGTCTATTTTTTTGCTATGTCTCTTTCTTTCTTTCTTTCTTTTTTCTTAAGAGAGATTTTTTTTGTTGCATTGCAAGAATCTAATTAAGGCTTTCATTTTTATGGCAGGCACTTGCCAGCATAAGTCATGTGGCCCATGTTACAATTACCACAAAAACAGCCGATGGAAAATGTGCCTATCGGTGAGTGCAACTTCATGTGTAGTACATTTTATTTTATTCATTTTACCAGGGCAGATATATTATTTTAAACCTGGGGTCTGTCTTATGATACAAGATTAATTGGTTATCTTTGAACTTAGTTTTGTCTGACCTTGCATTTTCAGTCTCACAGAGGTGATCTTTTACTGTAACTAGGCATCACCATAGTGACCTGTGCTGCATGTGGGGCAAGCTCATAGTATGTCAACAGCTAGATCGATGAGCTATTGGCTATTAACTTTTCAGTACACTTCATGTGTACTTCATGAATAGACTACACTAAATGACCGTGATCTGTTTGTGTCACCATTAATGATGGCTATCAAAACAAAGCAGGCTGCAAATTGTGCTCTGTGAAAATGTCAAGAGTTATTACAGCATTTGTCTACAACAAGGTATCCTGATAAAACATTTGTAACAAAACTCAAACTTAAAGTTCACTGCTATCAGCACACCACAGCAAAAGCTAGATGAGAAATATCAACAGCCAACCTTTGGTCAGTGAAAATAACAACCCATACCCACTTTATTAGCTGCTGTTGATCATTGACTACATTTACATGGGAAGCAGTAATCTAATTATTGGCTTTAATCTAAGTAAGATAATAAAGTGATTTAAGGTGTTTACATGAGTTGCTTTTAGAATACTCCTGTCTGGTATCCGTTTTACATGTTTTAGGTCATAATTAGATTAAGAGCCCTCGTCATTACGTCGCCACGCCGTCCGACTTCCCTCCAGAATTTCATGTATCAGCATGCAGTTCGTCTTTGTTATGGTACAGTGTACAGTTTTGGGTGTTTTTATTTAATTTTTTTTTCAAACGCTAATTTTTTGTCATGCTGTAAGTGCTATTAGACAACTGCTTAAACCTGTGAGCTGCGTCTCAAACCGCGTACTTACCGCTATATAGTAGCCGAGATGCATGTATCTCCACTGCAGCCCTACATTTACTTTAGTTAATGACGTAAGTATGTGCATAGTGACAGTGGCCAGATTGGGTAGCTAACCATCTGTTAACTTAGCTGATGATGGAAAGTGCTCTTTTTGATGAACTGGATAAGCAGCAATAATTGCTTCTCTGAAGTCAAGGCTGATGTCTTTACTGCTTGGCATGATGTAAACACACACCTGTGTGCTCCAGAACACCAATCTGCCAAAGGTTTGTGATTTTGATATGTGAAACAATAATATTATATGTACAGTCCCCTTTGAAAGTATTGGAACTGCAAGTCCAATACTTTTGTTTTTGCTCTACAGGTGCATCTAAAAAATTTATATCATGGAAAAGTAAATATCTTTTTCCTGTAATTTAATTTACACAGTGGAACGTTCATATATTCTAGATTCATCACACATAAAGTGAAATATTTCAAGCCTTTTTGTTTTTGTTTTAATCCCGATCATTATGGCTTACAGCTCATGTAAATGTCAGAATGTAAATATCAGAATAAAGAATTTATAATACAGCAATGTCGAACTGTGAAGAGCTCTACTCAGCTAATTAACACAAAACACATTTTTACTAAAAAAAACCCCATGGCTCAGTGGTTCAAAGTCCTCTTTTCAGATTAAAGTACATTTTTGCATTTCATTTGGAAATCAAGGTCCCAGAGTCTGGAGGAAGAGTGGAGAGGCACAGAATCCAAGTTACTTGATGTCTAGTGTGAAGTTTTCAGTAATGATTTGGGGTGCCATGTCATCTGCTGGTGTTTGTCCACTTTATCTCAAGTCGAGAGTCAATGCAGCTGTCTAGCAGGATATTTTAGACCACTTTGTGCTTCTATCTGCTGATAAGCTTTATGGAGATGCTGATTTCACCTGCCCACAGTGCCAAAACTACTATTATTTGGTTTGTTGACCACGGTATTACTGTGCTTGATTGGCCAGCCTACTCACCTGACCTGAACCCCATAGAGAATCTATGAGAGACACCAGACCTAAGGCCGCTATCAAAGCAACCTGGGCTTCCATAACACCTCAGCAGTTCCACAGGCTGATTGCCTCTATGCCACACCACATTGATGCAGTAATTTGTGCAAAAGGATCCCCGAGCAAGTTTTGAGTGCATAAATTAACATACTTTTCAGAAGGTCAACATTTCTATATTATCTTTATTCTAATATTTTGATTTACTGGATTTTTGATTTCCATTTCAAATTAAGATTAAAATTGAAAAGGCTTGAAATATTTCACTTTGTGTAATGAATATAGAAAATATGAATGTTCCACTTTTTGAATGTGCCACAAAAGTTCTGTAAGCAAGGTTAACCTCTGATGGAAAGACCAAAGTGTGGAGAAAGAAAGTATCTGCTTCTGATTTAAATATACAAGATCATAGTTCAAGCATGATTGATGTAGTGCCATGGCTTGGGATTGTATGGCTGCTTCTGGAACAGGCTCAGTAATCTTTATTGAGGATGTAATTCATGATGATAGCAGCAGAATAAATTCAGCAATTTCATCATGCAGCAAGACGGTGACCCAGAACACACTGCCTACACAACAAAGGGCTTCATCAGGGGAAAAGTGGAAGGTTTTCGACTTTCTAAGTCAATCACCAGTCCTTAACCCAATTGAGCATTTTTTTTAACCTTCCGAAGAGTAGACTGAAGGGAGAAATCCCCCAAAACAAATAACTGAAAGGGGCTGTGCAACAAACCTGGAAAAACAATCACAAAAAAAGAATGCAATAGTTTGGTGATGCCAGCAGATAGTCGTTTTGATGCAGTTATTGCAAGCAAGGAATATGTGACCAAGTATTAATTATTTACTTTAATTTACTTGGTGTTATCTGTTCCTATACTTTTACTTACCTAAAAAATTTGGTGGTCTTCTACTAACTGGTGCCATCTGTTTAACACATCTTGATTAAAAATCTCAGGAAATAAAAGCTGCCATTGTGATTTATCCTATGCATTCACTAGGCTTGCTGTGATGGTCAGTGTTACTGGTGTTGCACTATATTTGTCCGCACACCGATTACATCACTTGCCCACCATGGCACTGCCATCACTGTCGTTTTGCTTTTTAATATTAATGATCATCATTTAATTCAGTTAGAGAACGGACACCACAATTAAAAACTGAACGCATCTGCTCAATTCAGCATGAGCCGAATGAGTCAGAGTTGCAGCACAGATCATCAGGAGTTGGATTTTATTTATCACATGACGAGAATGAGGTGAGCTGAATGACAAGACGATGGCAGAAGATTTGGTGTAAAAGCGCCTATTTGGCAATATTTTGGATTGGTTTTTGTGTTTTTCATTAAGAATAATAATGAACCCACCATTGAAGCAATTGAAAGTGAAATGTGCACAGCCGCACGGGCTTTCATAAGTGATTTAAAAGCGAGGGGGGAAAAGAGGGAAAAGCACATCGACACCCACCTCCCACGGTGATGCCGGTATTACCAGTATTGTCGATTAACCGGTGGGAAAATTTCTTCTCGTCACCTCCCCAGTATTCACATTTTGATCTAAAACCCAAATATCTCCATTGTATAGCAGAAAATAAAAGAACAGGCCTTGCGGTTCCAATACTTTCAGAGGAGACTGTATAATCGTTGATTTTGTGACGTTTTGGTAGGAGGCATTATACACACAACAATTCACATAGGTTGTCAAGTCTGTGTATGGGACTTGGCAAACTGTGATGTTTTTTCCTCACTACCATTGCGAATGTGTTTTCCACATTCAGTATGCGAAGGCCTTTAACCACAGTGTCTTTTGTTCTAAAACCTCCCCTGTCTGCGATTGGTCAAAATTTCACATGGTTGTGTCACTGTGCAGTTGCAGTTTGCCTTCCTGATTTAATCACTGTCCAAAAACATGCAGGTAGGCAGAATGACTATGCTAAATTGCCCCTAGGTGTGAATGGGTGTGTTCATGATGCATTGAGATAAAGCGGTTATTAGACATGAATGAATGTTTAGTTTGCTAGTTACCTTGTCTGCTTTGAAAAGCCCAAAAAGAGCTCAATATTCAAAATTGGTCCATATCCTATACACTGTTTTTTTCTATGCAATATTTGAATTAGAAAAGTAAGCCATGCCACATTTGATGCAATTTGCTATTCACTGCAAACGTCATGCTTTTATGTGCACAAGGCAGGGTTATATGTACCTGGAGTGAAAGAATAAGTTGTTAACTAGAGTCATTAGTCAACCAAAGTTGCATTTGTTGAGTTGAAACTTGTCAGGCTCCATTACATCCATGAAGCCTAGAAACGCAAACGCCTGCAAATACAAAATGAGAAATTTGTATAGCTTTAACCCTTTTTTCCCCCAAGTAGCCAAAAAATTGTATTCTTGTCTGTTTTGTGGGTACCTGTGTTCAGCATTGATTTGTTTTGTGATATCTCACACCTCAGTAGTCGTTAATGGCTCATATGAAAGTAGACACCTAAGACTTTATGAATTAGCAGTTATTTCAAGTATTTCTTTATCAAGCCTACCTGGGGTAATATATTCAGAAAAAAAATATATAATTTTTTTTTTTACTTTTAGCAAAAATGTTATATCTTCACAGCAAATGTTGATATAAACCCCATTCATGGTCTCCAAGATGCCCCAAGAACTTGTCCATGAACACCCAAAACATGAGGAAGTTATCTCTAACCTCTAAAATTGTGTGTAAGGTTATCCAAACACAGGTAAGAACCTCTCCAAAATGGCACCAAATCTCTCCAAATGGCTCCAAATAGCACAAAATGCATCCAAATGGCACAAATGAGACAAAACCACTCTAAATGGCACAAAGTTCATAAAACATGGCACAAAGCCTTTATAAATTGCAGACTTCTAGAAATAGCAAACATTATTTTTTTAAAAGGCACAAAATAACCTTTCCAAATGGTACCAAACGTCTCCAAATTGTACAAAGCTTATAAAAATGGCAGACTTCTAGAAAAGTATTGATATATCTTGTTGTACTCTGAAAAGTGTATGAGAATCAATAAAAATTATTACAAAAATTGTTATTCAAAAAAAAAAAAGACTTCTAGAAAAAGCAACCATTTCTAAAAAAAAAAAAAGGCACAAAATAACCTCTCCAAATGGCACAATATGATAACAAATGGCAGTAGCATGAAGTCTGTTACACAATGTGTAATTACACACACAAAAAAGTCTGAAACATACTCATAAAATATAATGTTAAAAATAGCACTAGTGCCCCATTAGCCACATAATATTCAAGTTACATATACACATACAGAAGGTGCTTTTTCCACCTCCTATGACATGGATGTGGGGATGGATGGTAGGAGACAAAAAAAAAAACTATTTAAAAAAACAAAAAAAGAAAAAGTGTAAAATTGACACTAGAAATGGAGAACATGAATAGAAGTACAAAACATTTGAACAAGTAAAAAAAAGACTTGTGAAAAAAAAATCGCTCTGAACGGTTGAGCTCACAGAGCTTGGTTGTCCTTAAGATCATGCCACTCAGTGAAACAAAGAGTCTGGTATAATGCAGAGAGGGACATCACAGCACTTCTAAACTGTTTTGCTGTACTTCTTACTTTGAAGGCAGAGTACACAGTGTCTCCTCCCAGCTGAGACATTGTCTTTCTTAGCAGAGGCAAAGGCATCCACAGTGGTTACTAGGTAGCATGTGCAGGACTAAATTTACCCTATTACCCAAAGACACTTAAAATTTAACATGGAAGCAAATACTCACATCAGCAAACCCAGTTGGATATAGAAAAAAGACACCAGTCATGAGTGAGAAAAGGCAAGGGTCCAAATTTATTGTTGCATGAGATCACACAGTTGAGACGTCCCAAGGATGATCTAAAAAAAACAGAGCTGAAGCTCTTCTATTTATACAGCTTTCTGATGGTCAGGATGACCCAGACACCAATGTGTTTTAGAAAATATATAATACAATACGGGGGCGCACGGTGGCTTAGTGGTTAGCACGTCCGCCTCACACCTCCAGGGTTCAGGGTTTGAGTCCCGCCAGGGCCATGTGTGTGCGGAGTTTGCATGTTCAACCCATGTGTCGGGGGTTTCCTCCCCCAGTCCAAAGACATGCATGGTAGGCTGATTGGCGTGTCTAAAGTGTCCGTAGTGTATGAATGTGAGTGTGTATGTGATTGTGCCCTGCGATGGACTGGCACCCTGTCCAGGGT
>JAFFST010002476.1:3539-15405 GCA_022414735.1 Noturus placidus | reverse complement strand
GCGTAAAATATCAACACATTCACTGTGATAGTGAAATCTGCACACAATTGCTCGTGGTCGTTCACCAGGCTTGGGCTTCGGCTGAAGGGTCCGGTGGGACCGGTCCAAAAACGGCTCCTTCTCCAGACCAAACGCCTCTTTTAACAAAGCCGCTACAGCAGCAGTTGAACCTGTCAGAACCTTCTGGAACTCCCATTATTCAAACGTTATTGCGCCGCAACCTTGTCTCCAAATCTTCACATTTATTCTGTAATTGAGTCATGGTCGCAGTGAGAGACTCGATGGTAGATTTCATATGTGCTAGGTCATGTGTAAGCGCGTGCTGGATTTCCACAACCGTACCCCTCAATGCTGATATGGTAGCCTCGGTATCAATTTTATCATCAACCTGCTGTGTTTTCACAGCATGCAGGTCAAGCTGGATAGCAGACAGCGCTTCCTTGAGAATCCCCTGGAGCTCCATATTAAAAATATCAGCAATATCCTTCGTCAATGAAGCCAACAGCTCAAGCTTGAGTGCGGCGAGATCAAAGTCACCGCTCGGCAACACGGATTCAGGGGGAGAGGAGGACATGCTCATGGCGTGCGCACTCGGCCCCAGTCGTGTTTGAATGCCACCTCGGGTTTTTGTATTCTTTCCAGACATTTTAACGTGACAAAAATTCTAATTATAATGCAAAGATAAGGAGTAAAATAAGTTAAAGTATATTATATGACCAAAATGCACAAATTAATTAAAATTTTAATCGAAATCAGCAGGAGTCTCCAGCTTCGCGTCCTACTCCATTCGAATCCGAACCATGCATTAATTACAGGCATTATGATATGACAGCTAGGAATATCAATTGGTTTAGTAGATTGTGCTTGTTAGATGAGTCACAGCTAGAACTTGGATGGAAGAACAACAAATTTCCTTGTGTACACTCAAATTTTGGAACACATGCGGATTGATTTCTAAAATAAAGAATTAAAAAATATACATATTTTTTACGAAAATGTCTTGTATGTACAGACTCAGCAAGCAAGAGTTGCTCATTATTCATGCAGATTACCGAGACATGGTGATTAGCTTTAATGTAGTGGTAGTGCGTGTCTTCATGTGGCATGCAAATGCAATCCAACAAAGCCAAGCATATCAGCATGATCCATCCCATGATCAGTGGTATCAGAAGTTCCGCAGCTTCAGATGGTTATCCTCACTGGTTTCCTCTCGCAGGCAATGAAAGGCTTCAGCTCCTGTGGTAAGAAAAGAGAGGGAGAGAGAAAGAGAGAGCGAGGGATGCGTAGTGAACTGTTCATCATTATTTTGAGGTTTAACCAACCTTGGTGCTATCTCTTCATCAGTTAAATGGTGCACATGCACCCACCCATCCACATGATGTAAAAGAAAGCTTGTTTCATAAACCAGGCCACCTTCTTCCAATGCTCCATAGTCCAGTTATGATGTTCTGTTGTGGGAAATTTTCCCCCCATCTGCCACGTAGGTTCGAGGATAAGCAAGAAAACCAAACCTTCTTAGAATCAGCAAGAAATTTATTACAAAGGTAAATCAAAGCAATAAAGGAAGTTGGTCTCGAGAGTCAACGCTGAAGAGTTGACCATATTTCATGATTCCCAAGGGCGTGACATATTTGCCCCCTTTAACTGGCCAATTCTAATTTGTCTTACAGACTCTATCTCCTTTTAGCACCACTTGATGTCTCCTCATTCCTTTAAATCATCCATTTACCATTTATGTTATCTATAGCATGCAAGGCTGCTGAGACCACACCAGATCAGCCTGACCTCCTTATCGACATTCGACCTTCTACTGTGAGTTCTGCCTGTTAATCTATCAAGGTGTTTACATCTCAGCTTAAGCAGTCCTAAAAAAACTACATTTATTACAGACTTACTGGAGCCCGTCTAGGCAATGGAATGTGTTTATTCTGCGCTTCTTCTGATAGTGATGTGCAAGTCCTAGGAATTAAGGCCATTTAATATTAATGAACTTGTTTTTCTCATGTCAAGTTGTCCTCCACATGGAGCCCACAATCCAGCTTTCATGTTCGAGTTACATAAAGACCAACATCATAGAATGGATTATACGCAGATATAAAAATAAGTAATAATAAATATATAAATGTATTTTTCTGATTATTTTCCACATGTTCGCATGCCCATTGTAGACTCTCTCAGCGGTGGACGAGGGACAGCATGGTCTGTGGCTAAAATCTTTACTTCTTACCTCTCATGAACAAGGGCCCATACTACATGCTAACAATATCAAACGTAAGCAAAGTAATATGTTACAGGGTGTTGCAAACAACCAAGTTGTTGTGTCAGGTGTGAACCCACTTCATATACAAAGATATGTATGGCATGCTTGGGTCACAAATGCCTAGAGCTGCAGCAGACACCAAGCTGATTTTAACTCTTCAAATTTAGCCCGTGTGGTGTCAGTGTGTGTGATGGAGTCATGATGTCGAGGGTTACATATAAAGAATATTTATAATAGTTGTGAAATGGCAGCATGTGAATCGAGCCATGGCCTACAATGATTGCAAAGACCTAAAAAGTCCTGCAATTTATGCAACGTAGTAGGGAAGGGCATTGCTAATATAGCTAACTATCTAGCAGGCAAAATTCCCCTACAGCTGTGTAACACACTGACCGAAGCATTGGACACTTTTTGGAATTTTCTGGAACATGACTATGGGGATTTTTTTGCTCATTCAACTACAAGAGCATTAGTAAGGATAGGCACTGCTGTTAGACAAGATGGCCTGGTGCGTAGTCCAAGTCACAAAGGTGTTCAAGTAGGGCTACTCAAGTTCTTCCACACCAACCTTGGCAAACCATGTCTCTATAGACGTTGATTTGTGCATAGAGGCATTCTCATGCTGGAATACGTTTGACGTTGTTGAAGGTATCTGCATGCCTGCGCTTATGCACGAGAAGATACTGTATGCAGGTGATTCTCACCACCACTGCCAGTTATCCAGGGTTTGTAGAGCTACAGTTACTGTGCATATGTAAATAGACTTCACATACTCAGATTAGAGGGCAGGCAAGGGTTCGGTTCCTACCAACACAGAGTTCATTACTGTATGCATTATGAAAGCAATGTCCAGTCAAATTTCTGAAAGAAATGTGACTAGACCAGAAGAACCAGAAAACCAAATCTGATTTTAATTTTTAATTGTAAAAACAAAAAAACAAACAACTGGTAGCTGTTTCGGTGAACAGGTGTATGCAGGTTTACCTGATATTAGAAAGTAATTTGTCCTTGCTATCAAAATACGAATTGTCATAACAAATGTCATCAATAATAAAAGTTCCTTTATATCTGTATAGCTGTAATAGAGAATGACACACTGTAAATTGGTTAATCAAGGATTCATTCTGGTGTTCTCTATAACAGTGTTTCCCGAAACATATACCGTATTTTCCGCACTATAAGGCGCACCTAAAAGCCTTAAATTTTCTCAAAAATCGTCCGTGTGCCTAATAATCAGGTGCGTCTTATGTGTGGACTGAGTTCCAAAATCTGTAAAAATGTTGTGCAACTTTGGTTGGCGTAACAACCGTATGCGCCTTATAATACAGTGCGCCTTATATATTGGTCAAGTACAGAAATAGACCCCACAATTGAGACTGCGCCTTATAGTGCGGAAAATACGGTAGATAAGAAGATATAAACCGAAAAATAAGAACTTAACCCCAAACATGCGCCCAAAATATCTCAATTGCAGGACAATTTCAAGTGTGAGCTGAAATTTATTCACTTTCACGGAACTAAACAAGCAAGAGGAAGTAAAATCAATGCAATAAGGACAAAATTTAATATAACACAAAGCTTTGCAAAGACACTGTTAATTGTATTTTGGCAATATGAAATATTTCATCATAGATAGCTACATCCTAATAATATACGCCATTGGATAATATACGCTGTTAGATATATTATGAGAATGGAATTTATAACTCTCCTTACATTAAGCAATCATTTCTAAAAAGTAAATGAAATGCCACTGCACAAAATACATACAAAGGTGTATAGCAGACAGTAGGCCAGGTTTAATACAAAAATAGTGCAATTTTCTTTTCTAGAGCAATCAGCACAATCAGTTATGCTTTCTAAAGAGGATATTTCCCTGCCCATAAACATGTATGGGACAATTTAATCACAGCAAAAATTGTACTAAAATATTATGCTACTGCAATTATACTTCAACACCAGCTTCCAAAAGTTAATCTGTGCAACAGCGATGAGAATGATTTATAATAAACATGTAACACAATTTAATGTTGCAGTGATTCCAAAAATACATTCCCAGACAAATGGAAATGCCAGTACAGAGACTAGTGGCCAAATAAGGTGCGTTATGAGCCATAGTCTCTTTTTAAAATTAGCAATGCTCATAACAATACAGAGATACCATTAAAGCGTTTTGTAATCGTCAGAACAAGCTTTGGTAAAGATGCTGTCTGGTTCATTTAAAACAATTTATTTAATAAAGGGGCAAAGTCTATATATATATATAAGATTGTATACTATATACATATATATGGATTGTATACTATATACGAGTAATACAACTGAAAAACATTTATCTGTGCAAAGCAAGAGCAGCAGCCTATAGGTTAGCAAAAAGCCTATTCAATAATTAGGTCCTGATTACCTTCATGTTGCTTGCATGCTCCCAAACATATCAATATTGCCTGTTCGTCTTGTAGCGTAGTAGCTTATTAAAAAGAGACTAAAGAGTAAAACTAAAGCTTGATTGATAAAATTACTCCTTTATGACTAAAATGAACAAGATGTGGCTTTAGTTAGTCAGCCATTAAAACCAATTATATGTTAAATAATTGATGCCATTCTTGTCAATAATGACTTTAGCATATGCATATTGCTATGTGTTTCCAAAAAAAAAAAAAAAAGCGATTTACTCTGTTCAGTCACTCACACCTCCCAGTCGACACACTCCACCTTCAATCGCTAGTGACTGTCCTGCCACAGCCCCAGGAGGCAGTCTGGATATATGAGCCTATAGAGAGAGAGAGAGAGAGAAAGAGAGAGAACTAACTTAAGTTAGTATTCACATCAATTCCAAAGTTTAAATTAATATAAGAGAAGAGTGTTACAAGGTATAAGATTGCGTTTTCGTGCTTAGCATCGACTCCATTTAGATAGAAGTGTCCAAGAATGCTTTAGACATACAAGTAATATTGAATACATTGTAGTAGTAAGTTTAGGTAAAGACATTTCACCAGATCGCGCCACCTTAAACACCTCTGTCATCCAATGATTTTCTTCAGAATTTTAAACACCATTTCTAGACATATGGCATCACAATGGGGCCTGACATTCTAAAATATAGTGGAAAGCCTATAATGAAGACTATTATAACAAAAGAGGTGGATTGGGGGATAACTCTATATTAATGCCCATGATTTTAGAATGGGATGTTCAAAAGCAAGGGCGTAACCATGTTATGGACATTGGGGGGTCCAAAATTTGATAGTGATAATTTGCATATTTAGAACATAGTTTTAGGATTACAGTTACTGTTTGAATTCACGTGGTTTCTGAGTGATAGAAGCTCCCACAGCATGGGGAAACTGCTAAAATACATCACCGACCGAGCTGCTAAAATACATCACCGAACTTGCGTTGAGTATGGGCGAAACCAAGTGTACAGTTGGAGGTTGGAGGGGGGGCATATTTTCCGTAACAAACGTGAAAATATTAAAAAAAGAATATAAATAAATAAATAGATAAATAAAATAATTAGAATAAATGAAGAAAAGACAGATCCGTTTGCAGGGAAATTTAACGCGGGTCACGACCCCCCCAAAGAGTGAGTGGTTATGCCCATGTTCAAAAGGCACATAGGGCAGTGATGGTCAGTCGTCCACATACTTTTGGCAATATAGTGTATGTGGACCACGGACAAATCACACCAATATGTGCTTGCATGGACATCTAAAGTGAAGGCCAACAAAAGAAGCATTCACTGAACACATCTGGCTTGGTCTAGCTCCATAGGTGTTTAGGATTGTTTTTGCTTTATTGATGCACAGCAAAGCTGTAATGGTGCAATTTCCCTCCATTTAATACAACTTTATAAAGGCACCTGTAAGTGCAGAAAAAAGATTAAACCCAAGCTCCACTGGATAGACTTGCTATTACTAGACAAGTTTACACAAAATTTCATGTTCATATTAATGTTACCAGTAATTTGAAGTGGTCTATAATTCTATGATACCCTGTTTGGGTGTTTGTGATGTCCTTACCCTAGCTTTCCTGTCATTTGCAGACATGTATCCCACACACATACTCTCCGTAGTATGAGTCCACAGGAACTCCACTGTATGTTAGGCGCAAAAAAGCAAGTTATTAGAGTTTAGATACAGATAAACAAATGATACACAAAGAAATATGCTAAATAATCCCAAAAACACCAAGAAAAATGACAGCTTCCCACTTCTATATAGTAGATGAGATTGTACCTGACTGTACTTCTGTCACACCCAAATTAAAAATAAAATTTGGTTTCTTTGCATGTACAAATATTTTTAGGGTTTAAACACAATGCCATTATCTCCATTTGTATCTGTTTATTGCCCTGAATACTTGGACCTCAATCTGCACTGCGTGGTGTTTTTGTGTGTATTTGGTTGGTTTGTTGTTCCAAAAACACTGGAAAACACACAGAAAACAGGGCTGGAGGCAAAGGAATTAATAGAATTCACAAGTTGTAAGAAATAGCAACTTACAAAACATAACTTGTTCAAATCCTGATTGTGTACATTTACTCAAAGAGCAAAACAAATATTCTTATTTAATGCCCAATTGCCATTACAGAAGGTCTGGCATTTTAGTATGGGTTAAGTAGTGTGATGCTGAAATATATGAATTGCTGCAAACATTGGGTCACTAAAATATGAGTGCTGTGCTGCAATTAGGAGAACAGAACATACCCAGTATGGCCGGCAAATTGTCAGAGCTGTGGTCCTCTCCACAGCTGCAGCATCTCAGGACAATTATTCCACCCAGAACACCATCTTCGCTGGCCAGAAATGGTGAGCCTGTAAAAGACAGTGCCCCACATTTACACATGCAGCCGTTTACAATTTTGTATAAATACACTCAGCCAAAAAAAAAAAAAAATGTCCCCTTTTCAAGAGACTGTATATTAAAGATAATTTAGTCAAATCTAAATAAGCGTTACAGATCTTTATTGTGAAGGGTTTAAACGATGTTTTTCATGCTTGTTCAATGAACCATAACAATTATTGCACACGCACCTGTAGAACAGTCCTTAAGACACGAACAGTTTACAGACAGGAAGCGATTAAGGTCACAGTTACAATAAATTAGGACACTAAAGAGACCTTTCTACTGACTCTGAAAAACACCAGAAGAAAGATGTCCAGGGTTCCTGCTGACCTGCGTGAACATGCCATAGACCTGCTGCAGGGTGGCATGAGGACTGCAGATGTGTTCAGAGAAATAAACTGCAATGTCTATAATGTAAGATGCCTAAAACATTGCTACAGGAAGACAGGAAGGACAGCTGCTCATCCTTGTAGTGGAAAATTACATGTAAACATGTGTCCCCGTCAGACGTGTTCGAGAACTTGCGAATGCCTTGGTGGAAGAGTGGAGTAACACAACAGATTATTTGCACAGATGTAACCAAGATGATCTTGTAGAAGTGACTGGTATGGAGAAGAAAAGGAACGGCTCATGATCCAAAGCATACCGCATCTTTCTTGGATCAAAGATGGTGATGCGGTAGCACGCAACATCCACTTCAGGGTCCACAAATATGGTTCTGGGGAACATGTCCTTCATCGCCAACTTTTGCTGAACATTGGAAAACAAAGCTCAGGAGGAATAAATGAACGACTGGGGGACAAGCTGCGTGACCTCGTGCTGCTACATGAGGCCAGGCCCTGGGACCGAAGTAATAATAATAATAATAATTAATCAATTTGTATAGCGCTTTTTACAATGGTACATTGTCTCAAAGCAGCTTTACAGAGATATCATTTTTACATTTACAAGCGACTTACTAATGAGAGCACATTCACACACCAATGGTAGCAGAGCTTCCATGCAAGGTGCTAGCTTGCCATTGGGGGCAACTTAGGGTTCAGTGTCTTGCCCAAGGACACTTCGGCATGGGATCACCCGGGCCGGGATTCGAACCGCCAACCCCACGGTTAGTGGATTAGTGGACAACCCGCTCTACCGACTGAGCCACAGCCGCCCTAATTATTGCCTGATGCCATTGGCCAGGAACGAGAATTCTGAAAGAGTGTATGAGGCAATGGGGGCCAGTGTCTATGCTAGCCCAAAACTTGAAAAACAGACTCTCCTCCACAAAACATTACTGTTGGCACAATGCATTCTGGTAAGCAGTGTTCTCCTGGCATCTAACAAAACCAGATTCATCCATCAGGCTGACAGATAGTAAACCATGATTCATAAGTTGACACTGGGCATTGCACATAGTGATCTTGGGTTCGTATGTGGCTGCTTAGTAATGGAAATTTTTGGAAATTTCGTGAAGTACTCAAGCACAGTTCTTGTACTAATATTGCCGCTAAAAGCAGTTTGGTGAGTGATGCGAGACAAAAGTGAGTGATGCAACAGAGTACAGGTGAGTGTGTGGTTATGGCTGAGCTGTTGTTGCTCCTAGACACTTCCATTTCGTAACAATAGACCTCACAGTTGACGGCTACAGATCTAGCATGCCAAAAACTTTGTGTGTGTGTGTGTGTGTGTGTGCGCGCTCGCGTTTCAGAGTGCACCTTAGCACTTGTTATTAGCACTGTTTTATTAGTCATTGTCAGACATTACATTACATTTATTCATTTAGCAGACGCTTTTATCCAAAGCGACTTACAAATGAGAGCACACTCACACACCAATGGTAGCAGAGCTTCCATGCAAGGTGCTAGCTTGCCATCGGGGGCAACTTAGGGTTCAGTGTCTTGGCCAAGGACACTTCGGCATGGGATCACCCGGGCCGGAATTCGAACCACCAACCCCACGATTAGTGGATTAGTGGACAACCCGCTCTACCGACTGAGCCACAGCCGCCCCTACTATATATGATAAGGTCAGAAGTACTCACCAATAAACTTGTTTTGCATAGCCTCCAGGAGAGCCTGATGAGCGTTGTCAGTCTGCATAGCTGTGGAACACTCTCTAGCTAACATGGTGCGCATCAGGTGCTCTCCACATCCTGGGACAATCAGCAAGAACAAGAAGATTCAGCTACAGATTACAACCTTTAGGTGATGCATGTACCACTTATACTCTGTGCTCCTTCTACTTACTTAAAAGTTGGATGACTGAACTAAAATCTATGCAGAAAGTTTTAATGCCTAGTCTCAGAATAGGCCAAACATATCTTCCCTTTATTAAAGCTTGTGTTCATACCTGAGGTACTCACGGCTGTAGAATAAGTTCTAGCATCATGGGCATTTTCAGCCCAACATCCACACCCATATTGAGCAGCCTTAGAAAAAGAGTATAAGATGCACAAAGAGATAGCAGTTACCACTGTGGTTCAGCCTTCACATAAAGATAGGAGAAAAATTATTCCAAGAAAATAGAAATGGTATTCAGCAGTTTTAAATGCAGAGGATTCACTGACTACAGAAAATAGTAGTTAGTAGCACCGCATAAGGAACAGTGATTCTTACCTGGCCTACTCGTCCTGGGTGTTTCATAGCTAAACCGCCACTAGAGACAGCGGCTGCAACATTCCCTTGCTGATCCACAACAACCGCTCCAACCGTGTCCAGGGAGGCAGGCTCCTCTAAATCCACCATTTCATTCACCTGCTTAAAGAAATTCTAATTACTGTTCTATGCACCAGAATTACCACAGTTTCATACACAGAAGATTGTTTGATCATTAAGTATTATATAACAAAATCACGTCACAATTACAGGTACCCCCAGGGTTATTAGAATTCTTATGAACAAAATTAATATTCTTATTTACGTTTTACTTTTCATTATAATCGTACCTGAGTGTTTAGTGCTGAATGTTTGACTTTCTGTTTGGGGTATAAATATGAGGTGACACCATCATTCGACATTTAACCACATATGTAAAAGCCCGGAGATCGCTAGATCTGGAACTTTATGTGGAATTGGGCTCTATGGTTATTTTTCCATCCAGCTCTTTTGGTTCTAATAAACCAAACGATAAGACCTTAGTAGTGTTATATTTAGAGTACAGGTGAAGAAAATGGAGTGTAATTGCTAAGGTTTGTTAAATTGAACAGCTTTAACTTTAAGTTGACCGTGAATCACAGGCACAGGGGGTATTAAACAATGTACCAGGGAGTATCAGTTTATTGGACCTAGACACTAAGAAGAGATAACACCTGAAAGTTCATTGAAGCTTCAATTAAAAAAGAAGACAAGGATAAAATTTGGAGAAATTTAACAATTAGTCATAGTAAGCAGGATACGACTGAGATGTTGAGTGTTTTTTTTTCCAACAAGAAATATCAAAGCATGTGTATTATGGAGGTGAGATGTTGGTCCTCATTTCCCAGCTGTGGAATATTTCAAAGCCCTCTGGCCAGATCAAAACAGCCTATGAAACTAATTAAATGCAAGAAAAAATTAGAAGAAAAAAAAAAGTTATATTTTTTCACTATCCATTGAAGACATGTGGGTTTGAGATCAAAAGATGAATATGAGATGACTGATTTCAGCTTTCATCATACTTACATCTAGATGGGTTAAACAACTTGGATCATGGCACCTTTTGTTTGAACCCACCCATTTTTTCAAGTGATCAAAAATACTGGAACATGTGACTGAAAGGTTAAACTGATTTTTTTAAAAGAATTAATAGCTCTGAATGTTTGCTCTTGTTTCGAGCTCTAGGTTTTGCCTGTGAACACTGCAGTTGATGACATTGTCATTGTGAGAGAAAAATCCAAAAACAACAGTGACCTCACCAACAACCTTCACAGGGCAGGGGTGAAGGTATCACAATCCACCATTTGAAGAAGACTTCAAGTTCAGAAATATAGAGGCCATACCACAAGAGCAGTATGAATCAGAAAGGTAGAGTGCAATTCGCAAAGAAATACAGAGATGAGCCACAAAAGTCCTGGAACCAAGATTAACCTCTACCAAAGTGATGGAAAGGACCAATGTGGAAAAAGAATAGGTCTACTCATGATCTAAACACAGGGGTGCACACACTTTTTTTTAACTTGCAAGCTACTTTTAACATGACCAGTCAGAGGTCTACCTACACTAAAAATGCGAAACAAACATATACATACACACACAATATATATATAGCCTCCATCAGAAGGACTCAGGCCCCCGGCCCACGCCAGACGATGCGGACTTCCGTATGCCACATTTCACCACGCCCGCGAGTTTCATCCTCAGGTCATCTTCCCTGCACTTGGCAATGAATCCATTTGTGCTGCCAACCTTTGCGGGCATGGTATCAATTTGATATTAATGTGCACACTGGGAGCTGGGTTTTGTCTTTAAAAGACTGGAAAATGTTAACTCAGAGATTTCGCTCGCTAGTCTTTAGCGCTGGCGCATTTGATCACACACGTGGTGAGAGAAAAGACGAGATCTCAGACTGGCTGTCCTGTACATCAATACTAACATCTATTTTTTTTGAATGGCGATCTACCCGCACTTCCTTTGCGATCGACGTATTGGGCACCCCTGATCTAAAACATTTGCAAGGACCTTATTTCAGGGTTTTAATAAAAAAAAAAAACATTGATTTAAACATAAAATTTATACAACCAGCAATAGTTAGTGTAGCCATCATGTGCCGAGGTGATGGGGGGGGGGGGGGGAAAAAAAA
>JAFFST010002457.1:44390-56477 GCA_022414735.1 Noturus placidus | reverse complement strand
TTTTTTCACCTTTAATAATAAACACCTTCATTTACAAATTGCATTTTGTGTTTACTTGTGTTGTCCTTGACTATTGTTTAAATTGGTTTGATGTTCCGAAACACTTAAGTGTGACAAACATGCAAAGGAACAGGAAATGAGGAAGGGGGCAAACACTTTTTCACACCACTGTATATGTGGTCAATAAAAACTAATTATCACTAATACTGGTTTTGGCAATCAGTCTAATACTGTGCTCATTTAACTGTACTTGTGCTCCGATATGTACAACCGATACCATGTGATGCTGAGTAAGCCTAGTGTACACTATTGTGCTAATAAACAGATGACACTCAATAACAGCAATCTGGAGTTATTTCAAGATTAATAACAGTAATCAAAGCAAAGCAGATTGCAGTGTGCAGAGCAGTATCAGTGAGCCTGGTCATTAAAAATGAGTACCGTGATTTGAGTACATGCAACAATGGATCAATGAAACAAGCATGGAACAGTGAAGCATGCAGAGCTGCTGTGCATGAGAGCAGTTTGGTTCTGCAATCACCATTGAGACATGCACTTCCGTCCCCATCATTCACCTAGGTCTACACTTTGGAGGCAAGTCAAGGTGCAGGTCATGTTTAGATGGATAACATTCAGAATATAAAACTACCAGCACAAAGTGTTCATAGCTAGCAACACTGGGTAGTAACCAGCAGAAATAGAGCCAGCAAATCCCAAAAACATGTACTTGTACTTTGTCTGGTATTGATGCATTTCTGTTCCTAACCATCCCAAGAACAATTGTTCCTAAGAGTGCATGACTGAAGGTATTACCTCACATTAAACTTAAATTTGCAATTGTGAGACATACTGTATGTATAAAGGAAACAGAAGCAGCACCATTCTGAACCCACTGATGACTTGGACCACCTTTGGTTGCAGGTTAATCTCCTGAAGCTAAACACATAAAACCTCAACTAAACAAGTGAATTCACTGCTCAACTCTCCTGTGTCCTGATTGTATGTCAGATCAGAGCTGTCTCAGAAACTTTTCCATTTTGTCTCTCCAAGGCGAGACTTTGGAGAAGCCTTGTCACATCCGTTCTGACAGAAGTGACTGGTAAATGTAAATATTTAACTAGGCTTCATCTCTTCTTCACATAGCCACTGACAAGGACCCGTTCTCTCCCTCTATAAAGAGAATCTGCTTTGTTTAAAATCTAAATCCATTTGTGGTTATATTTCATGCTCTATGGAGATACTGGGTGGAATAAACTGCTTTATAACTTGAATTAAAAATCCATTTTTTTGCAAAAATGATACACCATTAACACTGTGCTTCAAATTAAATCTGTTCCTGAACATAAACCACTCATGCTGCTAAATGGCTCTTGTATAATTATTCTCCCAGCAGGAAAATAATTTGGTCAACAGCTCTTAAGTGTATACTTATTTCAAGACCTAGGAATTATGTATTCCCATTACCGTTTGACGAGTGCTTAGCTGTAATTGAGTGTAGTGTTCAAAATAGTGAGTGTGATATGTTTTCATTTTGGCCCAAATCTTGAATAAGCAACTTGAATGAGCAATTCTGTTTACACATATTCGTTTAGTATCCTGCATTAAATATATTCCTGGAAGACTATTTAGTTATTTCTAAGTTTATGCATATGTATGAATTTGAGTTAAATATTTATTCCATTCCAACTGGTAGTAGGAAACAAAACCAATACCAATCAGCACATGTGGGAACTTCTCACATTAGCTTATTAGTGATACATGTTTTGTAGCGGACTGTGTCTGTCAGTATGCCAGTTAAAACTCCAGCTCTAAGATCTCTTTGTAACTTAAAAAAGGCATACAAAATGGAGCGAGAGTGGGAGTGTGACAGTGAGAGATGAAGCTGGATTTGGAAAGTCTAGTTCAAGTTAGAAAGACAAGTGAATCGCTTTTTTATTATTTGCCTCTCAAGTCAAAAGCAACAAGAATAGGATGTTGTGCCGTTGACAGCACCCATCAAAAGTGATACAAGCCTGTAGGCACTGCAACCAAACACTAAAGCTATCCTTGTTAATTGGCTGTGAATTATACCACTGCACAATGGGGTTTAGTCACTTTGGTAGCATATTGTCATGCTTTTACGGCATAGAATGGGCTAGTGCAGAGCAGAGAGCAGGGTTTTACCTAAACATTTCTACCATTCTACTTTATCTGTCCACTAACACTTTATTTTGACTGTAACTTTTTACACATACTTAAAATATTAGTTTTTAATCAGCCTAAATAAAGGTTCTAATCAGAGCAAAATTGGTTGGTTTGTTTTGGCTGAGGGGCATGTGTAGTTGAAAACATCCTCATAAAACTCTTTCAAAAATACTTAACAATGAAACCTTTGTGCATAGAAATCAAAATTATTAGAAAATTCTATAAATAACCAGTTTCAACTAAGCAGTTTAAACAGCTAGTTTAAAAGATGTTGTGTTTGCATCCAATGTTTATTTTCTCTTTTTTGTTTTTCGGTCCAAATATGAAGATCTACTCTATATAAGCACCCTACGGGGTGGTTTTGCACATATTAGTCCGGGTTACTGAGTGAAATTTGGTACTTTTGGTTTATTTGCTATTTAGTTTGGCTTCGGTTCACACTGCACATAATTAAACAAACCAACATGCACAAAATTATTGTTTGATGGGCACGTATGGTTAAAATAGTACTCCCAAAACATGTTGCGATTGAAAAATTAGAAATCACTAATCTCGCTTTCTCACTTTGCTAAAGTTTCAATGGAACCAGACTAACTGATGGTTGTTTTGATTGCTGTGTTCTCACCTGCCTAAATAAACCTCACCAAACAGGAAAATGTACCAGATTTTGATTCAAATGGACTAAAAGCTTCATATGTAAAAGCACCCTAAGAGACCCCAGTGCAGTTCTTGAGACATCCCTTTGCAATCAAACCTAATATCTGGTTAAATGGATGGCCATTGACCTTTCTCTTGGAGTCTGTATATTCAGCTTCTTGAAAGATTTTTTTTGGCTGGATGCTGCTGCTCCCGGTTTGATTCTCCAGTGAGAGTTATTAAGGATATTCAAATCATTATTTCATCAAGCAGATGAAATGTTTGTCCGGTGAGGTTAGCGCATTGAAATAAAAATCGATGCACCTCCTAGACCTCTCACCCAGAGAGAACAAAGTACACGATGAGTCAAATAACTCACTGTTATATCTCAAACCTGTTCACTTAGCATATTTTTAAGGAATACAAGTTTTCAGTGAGAATGTACTGAAAGGACAAGCCTTTTCAGAATTATCCTGATGGAGTGCTTTGCTTAACATAAAGTTCTAAGACTTTCTTCATTGATATGACTTTGTATGTGTATGTGTGCAAATCTACCAAATCTTTAAGCTAGATATGGTTGCAGTCAATATTATTCAACCCCCATTGTCAAAATTTACAGACTTTCGGCTGTTTGCAAAGAACAAATCAAGCAAAAGCTATTTAAATAGTTCAACACAATGAATGCTACAAGTGGTTTCCCCAATTGAAAGCGAAAATGCAACTTTTCTCCAGTTTCAAAATTTTTCAACCCCATGAATAGAATCCCTCACAACAGTACACATATGTAAAAAATATATATATATATATTATAAGTATATGAAATACCTGGATGGGGCAGAAAAAGGAAGCTATCAACAGCTGCAACAAGATTTCTGAGAAAGCAGGTTGTGAAAACCCTCAAGTGACTCAAAAGACCTGCAGCAAAACTTGGTGTCAACAGGCAGTGAGGTTTCAGTGAGCACAGTATGGTGCATACACCTCTACTGACCCAAAAGCACAAGAAAAGTCAACTCAAAATCATAAAAATAACCCACAGAAGTTTGGGGATTTTGTTCTGTGGAGCAATGAAACAAAACTGGAACTGTTCAGTAAGATCGATCAGCAGTATGGAGGAAGAAGAATGAAGAAAGAATACTCTGTTCAGAGTCAAACATGCTGGTGGCTCGGTGATGCTCTGGGGCTGCGTTGCATTCTCTGGCACTGGAAAGCAAGAAGGATTTATTAAAGCATCAGGAAATCCTAGGAGAAAACATCATGCCATCTGTGAGGAAGCCGGAGCTTGGCCGTCATTGGACCGTCCAACAGAACAATGATCCCAAGCAAACCTCAAATTCCACCAAAGCTTCGTTGCAGAAGAAGTCCTGGAAGATTCTACTGGCCCATCACTGTAATCTGACTTGAACACAATGGAAAATCTCTGGTGGTATTTTAAGAAGGCAGTTGTCTCATTCAAACCCAAGAATATTACTGAACTGGAGGCCATTGCTCATGAGGAATGGGCTAAGATTCCACAGGAATGTTGCCAGAATATATGCATCTCATTTGAAACAGGTCATAACAGAAAAAGGGTGCTCTATTAAATACTAAAGCTTGCCATGAAGGGGTTGAATAATTTTGAAACAGGAGAGATCATTATATGTTGCATTTTCAGTTGAATTTGGGGAAACCACTTTTGGCATTTGTTGTGTTAAACTATTTTAATTGCTTTTCTTTGATTTATTCATTGAAAACAGATGAAAGTCTGTAAATTTTTACAATAAACCTGATTTGAAATGGCGATTGAATAATTTTGATTGCAACTGTAAGCCACACATAGTCTGGACTGTATGATGGAAACACCATGTGCAATACTGTACTAGTTTTAGACCTCCCAGCTATTACATGGCTCATTTAACTCAGCACATGATACTGTTCTTCATTTTGCTGACATGTGCCCTTGGAGTGAACCACCAGAGCAACTGAAGGATAATATGCATCAGGCAAAGACATTTGTTGACTGAACTTCATCTGTTTGACGGATCACTAACCCCTGCACTGTACTGCAGTGTGTCTGACCAAGGTGTTGGTATTAATGAATGCCGTTGAGCTTCACTTCAATTCAGTTTTATTTGTATAGCACTTTTAACAATGGGCATTGTACCAAAGCAGCTTTACAGATTTATATATTTTCAGGATATACATTTTAAATGTATGAATTTATCCCTAATGTGCAAGACAGAGGTGACGCTTGCAAAAACTCCCTGTGACGCTATGAGGAAGAAACATTGAGAGGAACCAGACTCAAAAGGGACTCCACCCTCATTTAGGTGACACCAGATAATTATAAATAATATAATTATAAATAAATAAATCCCTTTTACAAATCTGCTAATAGTATATGGTCAAATAGTGCAATTGTGCAACCAGAAAAATTATTATTATTTATTTTTTGTTTTTACATGAAGTCTGTTTTGTTGAACTTATCCACTGTTCACTGATGGAGACTTGAGTGCAAAACTGTTTGTGTCAATTGCATTCTTAAACCTATATTAGCAATTGTAGTCCTAGCCATCATAACATAACTGTTCAGATGAAGTGAGGTCCAAAGCCATCTTACTTTTTTTAAGTGGTACCATCCTCAGTAATATCAATTATCTTTAGTCTGCACCATATGGGGCGATCCTCAGCAGCATGTGACTTCGAATTGATGAGAACTTCAACCAGAAGTAGGGCATCTGGATTGAACTGGGTAGTTCTGGAGACCAGAAGGGGTCAGGATCACTGGTATCTCAGGAGTATTATGTGTAGCTTGACAGAAAGAGAGAGGGAGAGATTATTAGTTATGCTTATTTTCCTGTAATGGTTAAGGAAAATGTAATTTGCGTGTGTGCAAGCAGGGACAATGGAAAAACTAGCTATGACCGCATAACTAAAATAATAAAATAATAGCTTTCTTTTGCCTGAATCATACATTTTTAGGACCATATTTTAGCTCCTGAAATTACTGCTTCAAAGACAGAGGCGATACGGTATGTATACAGCTTATTAAAAGTTAAATAATGTTAAATAAATATTTATCCAGTGAAGGTTACTCATATTCAGAGTCGGGTTACGTACACTGTATAAACAATATAGCAAATATCTTGAATATAATCAAATTTATTTAGTATTTCCTATTATATGTTACCAACAAAGCAAATATGTGATTATTAAACCTACAGCACACTCCACTAACATTGGCACCCTTGGCAATGGTAAGAAAGCTGTGAAAAATTGTCTTTATTGTTTAACCTTTTGAGCTTTTGTTAAAAAAAAATCACAAATAATTGCAAACACAACACAGGTTTATTTAAAAAAAAAAAAAAAAAAAAAAAACAAAAAACTTTGTTATCTATACGTGTGCAACAGTTATTGGCACCACTATGAATTCCATCTATCTATCTTCTATACCGCTTATCCTACTGGGTCAGAGGTGACCCATTAGGAACATGCAAACTCTGCACACACAGGGCTGTGGCAGGAATCAAACTCCCAACCGTGGAGGTGTAAGGCGAATGTGCTGACCACTAGGGTTTAGAGAAAAATATATTTGAAGTATACTCCCATTGATATTTAACATTTGTTTTGTACACCTGGGTGAGGAGGACCAGGAAATTGTTCAACCATGACTTCCTATTTTACAGGGTGTAAATATGAGGTAACACATAGGTCAAATTCGCTTAGTCATTCATAACATTGGGTAAGACCAAGGAATATAGCTGTGATGTGCAGCAAAACATTTTTGAGCTTCACAAAATGGGAAGGGGCTATAAGAATATAGCAAAAGCATTAAAATGCCCAATTTCACTATCAGGGCAATAATTAAGATGTTCCAGTCTACTGTAAATGTTTTGAATCAACCTCGAATTGGACATATGTCTATAGTGTCTCAACATACTGTGAAGAGGAAGGTTAGAGTGTCAATCTCCAAGGATCACAACGGGAGAATTGCAGCAGTTAATTATGTCTTGGGGTCAGAAAGTGTCCAAAACTACCAAAACCTAAAGTTTTTTAGAAGGGTTTCAAGAAAAAAAGCCTCTACTCTCATCCAAGATGGTTTTGGCACACACAGAGAGATAGCCATATGGAAAAGTACCTCAAGCCTACGGTTAATATGGTGATGGCTCTTTAATGTTTTGGGGCTATTTTTCTGCCAAAGGATCTGGCCATTTTGTTAGGATACATGGCATCATGGACTCTATCAAATATCAACAGATATTAAATTAAAACCTGACCTCTGCTCTGACAGAAATCTTAAAATTGGCAGTGGTTAGATCTTCCAGCAGGACAATGATCCAAACATACACAAAAAAAAAAAAATCTACAGAAAAATGGTTTACTGACCACAAAATCAGGGTCCTGCCATGGCCATCCTAGTCCCCTGACTTGAAACCCATAGAAAACCTGTTAGGTGAACTGAAGAGGAGAGTCCGCCAGCATGGACCTCAAAATTTGAAGGATCTGGAGAGATTCGGTATGGAGTAATGGAATCAGATTCCTTGCCATGTATTCTCCAACGTCATTGGAGAAGACTCAGAGCTGTTATCTTGGCAAAGGGAGGTGGAACAAAATATTGACTAAAAGGATGGCGATAACTCTTGCACACCTATATTTAACAACGATATATAATTTTTGGATAGACCTGTATTTTGTTTGCAATTGTTTGATATCCATGAGAACATTTTTTTTATTTTTTTTTAAACAAAAGCTCAAAAGGGTCCTCAATAAAGACAATTTTTCACAGCCTTCTTTGCGCATATTTACCAATGGTGCCAACATTAGGACACTGTATTCAAAGAAAAAAAATACTTTTGGAAGGTATTTTGCTGTACTAAGGATGCAAAGCAATTAAAAACATTTTATTCAGCTCAAAAATGATCTTTTGAACAGCTATAGATATATTAAAAATAAATGAAGGGCTATTAGAGCTCAGCTCAGTGGAGTTTCTAAAAGCTGTTATAAGAAACCTGATCATCCAAATTAAGAGTTGAATTAAGAAACAAGAAACAACCAGAAAAAAAAAATCTCAGTTATTCTCTAATTAATTAAAGTTGGTTGTACACAGTGTCAGTAAAAATTAAGAAAATTACACGTATCTAGTGTGTCCTCAAGGCTTCAATTTCCGGAAGGCTCTAAGATGGACTGTTTTCTCAATTTAAAATGTGCCTGTTAAGGCTCCACCATTATTTACAAAGGGCAACATGCTTGTTTTGGCAGCCTGAAAGTGCCTAATGTTTTTTTTTTCCTTTTCTTTTCTTACTCGTTATGGTTCATCGGGATGGTAACACATTCAGCAGAACTTTATTTTCACATTCAAAGTTTTTCACTATTTCAACATCACATCTTTCACTTGACATTTCAAAAGGAGAGAGAATGAAAAGTTATCAGCCCTCATATCAAACGAGTACTCTTTCTGTCAAGTCTTTCTGTAATTTCTTCTGTAAATTATGCTAATTCTTACAGTGATTTAGCCGTGGCCTATAATTATCAGTGACAGTAAAGAAATTTCTCAAAGAAACTTTAATAGCATACTTTACTAATTTCCCCTGGTTAAAACTTGACTGATAAAATATATTCCCCACAGTTAATATAAAACAAGTAGAATGTAGATGGGTCCAGCCAAAGATAGCATTAACAATGGCTCATTTATGCATATTTGTGATTTCACATAAACGAATAACAAAAGTGTCAACTTTGAAACTTTACTGAAACTTTGATTCCTTGATCATCCGTTTGTTTATAAATTTATTTATTTGTTTTAGAAAAGCCCATTAAAAATGTGAAATCATTTTTTTCAGTTCCACTCTCCCTTTAACCTCCTAATTTTAATGATGCACCCTGTGCAAATGAACAGTTGTCATTGTCAGTTAGGAAAGTTTTGCACGCTTTGATGACTTGTCTGATCTTGTCACCCATTGTCACCTGCCCATTGTCAGTCTGCTTGGGTAGCCTAATATATCCCTCATTACTCCTGACACAGGACTGACTGCGAACTAAATTTATATTAAGAATAATAATATACTATCTCAGCATGGGCGCATGGTGGTTTAGTGGTTATCACGTTCGCCTCACACCTCCAAGGTTGGGGTTTGATTCCCACTGCTGCCCTGTGTGTGCGGAGTTTGCATGTTCTCCCTGTGCTGCAGGGGTTTCCTCCAGATACTCCGGAATCCTCCCACAGTCCAAAGACGTGCATGGTAGGCTGATTGGCATGTCCAAAGTGTCCGTAGAATATGAATGTTTATGTGATTGTGCCCTGCGATGGATTTTTACCCAATCCAGGGTGTACCCTGCCATGGGATAGGCTCCAGGTTCCCCACAACCCTATAGAATAATCTGTATAGAAGATGGATGATTATCTCAAGCTTATATATCGCTAGTGTGCACATGAATGCTCATGGTCAGAACACAGTGTCCATTTGGTGGTGAACATGTGCAAGTTCTAAACCTGAACATCTCATTTCAGTATCAAACACAATTGCTTGTTTTTTATTTGCTTCTCTGATTCAGTGAGACAACGGCAGAAAGAATTCACAGCACACACTTATTTAGACATTTATTTCACCTTCTGCCATTTAACTATTCATTACAGAGAATGAAAATAGCTTTCAATGGATTGAAGCTTTCAGACCTTTCATAAGAGTATTTCTATGAGTGAACCAAATGCCATGGAACATGGAGGCCACTAATGTGTTTAACCCCATTATTATAGCTTCTAAACATTGAAACTCCGGCAAGGCCTATCAAAGTATGAAAAGCACATCATATTCTTCGTCAATATCACATCACTTTAAATAACGTTCATCTTCCCAGCAATCAAACTCAACTAAACCTTCCGGACTAGAAATCTGTGTTTCAAACAGCCTGTGTTGTGGAAGTCTGTGTTTCTTAGCAACTTCATAAATTTAGCTAAGGCCATGGGTTAGTTGAGGGCACTGTATTCAAGGTATTTTCATTTACTAAGATATTAATTTACCAGAAGTAAATTTTCTGGCTGGCACTTTTGGAAATTATTCAAATTACCTGTGTGTGTGAAGTATTTATTCTGACTCGTTTAAAAAAAAATCTAATAAAAAATATATACAGTATCTCACAAAAGTGAGTACACCCCTCACATTTTTGTAAATATTTGATTATATCTTCTCATGTGACAACACTGAAGAAATGACACTTTGCTACAATGTAAAGTAGTGAGTGTACAGCTTGTGTAAAAGTGTAAATTTACTGACCCCTCAAAATAACTCAACATACAGCCATCAATGTCTAAACCGCTGGCAACAAAAGTGAGTACACTCCTAAGTGAAAATGTCCAAATTGTGCCCAATTAGCCATTTTCCCTTCCTGGTGTCATGTGATTTGTTATTGTTGCAAGGTCTCAGGTGTGAATGGGAAGCAGGTCTGTTAAATTTGGTGTCATCGCTCTCACACTCCACCATACTGGTCACTGGAAGTTCAACATGGCACCTTGTGTTAAAGAACTCTCTGAGGATCTCAAAAAAAACAATTGTTGCTCTACATAAAGATGACCTAGACTATAAGAAGAATGCCATACAGCTGTTTAACAGGACAGGTTCCACTCAGAACAGGCCTCGTGTTCAGCGTCATATCCAGAGGTTGTCTTTGGGAAATAAACATATGAGTGCTGCCAGCATTGCTGCAGAGGTTGAAGGGGTGGGTGGTCAGCCTGTCAGTACTCAGACCATACGCTGCACACTGCATCAAATTGGTCTGCATGGCTGTCGTCCCAGAAAGAAGCCTCTCCTAAAGATGATGCACAAGAAAGCCCACAAACAGTTAAGAACATGGATTACTGGAACCATGTCCTGTGGTCTGTTGAGACCAAGATAAACTTATTTGGTTCAGATGGTGTCAAGCATGTGTGGTGGCATCCAGGTGATGAGTACAAAGACAAGTGGGCCTTTCCTACAGTCAAGCATGGTGGTGGGAGTGTCATGGTTTGGGGCTGCATGAGTGCTGCCGGCACTGGGGAGCTACAGTTCATTGAGGGAACCATGAATGCCAACATGTACTGTGACCTATCATGATAAACGTCACGTTGCATTTCAAATGGATCTCCAAGTTGCATTTAGCATAACATTATGGGAGAGCCTTCGCACGCGATCGGGATCTGAAGCTTCTGTAAAATCATGTCTATTTATAGGCCTGCCGTGATCGAGGTTTATGTGAGGTGTCACATGGCTGTGGCTGATTAGCCAAGGCCTTCCTGTATCCTGAACCGGATTATATTCCTAAAGTGCCTACATCTGCTGCCCAGCCTGTGGTGTTGCAGGCTTTCTGCCCTCCTCCATTCCTCACACTGGAACAAGAGAGAATGCACCTGCTGTGTCCAGTAGGGGCTCTCTATACTTAAGTCCACCGCTCCACCACTCTGTTTTCCCTGATTACACACCTAAGATAGCCCGGGCTCGAGCTGCATTTAATGAGGTTCGGCGTCAGCTTCGTGATGTTGAGGGCGCTCGGTATGGAATACTTCACCCAGCTCGGCTTCGCATTACACATAACGGTGTCCAGAAGGACTTTATTTCAGCAGAGGAAACAGGAGAATATGTGAAACTCTTGATATCAGGATGAAGTGTATCACCTGCACAGTGGCGTGTTCTTTTTATTTTTGAATTTTAATTTTTTTTTTAAGTTAAAGTTAAGGACATTATATCTGTTATTGTGCACAGACTGTTTATCAGATTTGAAGTCAGTAGGGGATTTCTCTTACTGAAAGCTTTAGTTTTGGTAAGGGTTGGTTAGTTCAGCGTTCTTTCCGAGTGGTTGTCTCAGTGTGGACAGCTTTATCTGTAGAGGGATACACTGCTGTCTCCTTTGGGTTATGGAGACTTTGGGTGTCTGGGTTTGCGGGGAGGGGAAATCACTCCGGCTCTAATTGACTATTTACTGTATATACCTATGGTTTACTTTATTAGATGGTTAGTAGTGATTTTGATCCCAGCACGGTGAGGACAGGCATTTTAAGATTTTTAAGATCTAATAAATAGATCTTTTAAGATTTATTAGTTGGAAGGTAAGAGGTATGGGTAATCCTGTTAAGAGATCTAAGGTTTTTATATATTTTATATATTCGAAACTGTTAAAAACTCTGATGTAGTATTTTTACAGGAGACTCAACGTTGTATTAAAGATCATAGGTTATATTGCCCTTGTGTCTTATGCCTGTTGTTGGGTTTTATAATAATTATACAACCAGCAATAGTCAGTGTAGCCATCATGTGCCGGGGT
>JAFFST010002457.1:3972-29121 GCA_022414735.1 Noturus placidus | reverse complement strand
AAAGTAAGACATAGTGGGGCTTTTAGGGATAAAAAGAAAGTAAGACACTGTCTTACTTTCGGGGAAACACGGTATTGAAAATTATTCTATTATTGTTTGTGGACTTGCTTGAACTGAGAGTTTGTGTGTGTGTGAGACAGTGCACACAATGTTAACTGTTGAAAATTACTGATATTATCATGTTGGTGTGGTTATTTTCATTAGATCTGGCTGAGCAGAGGTCTGTGTATGCGTGCATACATGATTAAAAGATGATGTTCATGTGTACCCATGTGTATGATGTGGCTCTTTGCAGTAACACAGAAAAAAAAGTGGCTCTTAGTCTCTGACTAGTTGGCCACCCCTGCTCTAGTGTGTGATTATTATTCTATTATTATAACAGAATTGGTGTTACCTTTAATTTGCAGTCCATCTCATAAAAATGTATATTCCTGTAAGATCAGTATTATTGAACTATGGTTATTATGTGCTCACACTCACACACACAACCACTCACTGTATATCACTTTTTCTTTCTTTCTTTTTGTAGGTATTGTTTGTATTGCACAGGCCCCTTTCAGTTTTCTGTCAATACTCATTTAATCAAGTCCAGAACAGAAATTATGACATTATGGAATTTAAATTCATTGATTTTGGCAGCGGGCACAGCTGTGCAGAGAGTAGTGTTGCTGACTTGCAGGCCCAGAGTCTCCAGTTCAATCCTGAGTTTGGGTTGCTGTCTGTGGGCTAGGATCTGTGCCCCCTGTGTCCCTGACTGGATAAATATGAACATGAATAATTTTGGAAGGAAAGCCTTTTAATTGTTTAGAACATCATGTCTTGTGTTTTCTAAAGGTGTCATTTTGTTCAATAATAACAAAACAACATGAATTTCATTGTAAATTTTTAAAGAACAGCCACGCAACATGGATGGGGAAAAAAGTCTCCCTGCTGGCCACAATTCATTCATTCATTCATTCATCCATCCATTCATTCACCTCCCCTGGGAACATTGGGCATTAGGATGGAATACACCCTGGATGCGATGTCAGTCTACTGCAGACACTGATTCAGACCTAGGGGCAGTTTAGAGTCACCAATCCATCTACTGTTATGTTTTTCGGAGTTCAGAGCAATCTAGAGAACCCCCACCTTCCCAAAACCCACAAGGACACAGAGAGAGCATGAAAAATGCCACACAGACAGTAACCCAAGCTCAGAATTGAACCGGTGACCTGCTGAAACTTGTATCACATCTGTAGCATAAGTGTAATTACCATGGCCAAAAATGTTTCCACAAATTGCTTTACTAAGTAAACACTGAACAACCTTTTTCCATTTACTTGAAATGCACTTATAATAATGTCTAAAGGACTGCCAATAAATATGTGAGACACATCATTTTCATGAATTGCTCAGTGACAGGTCAACTCTAAACCTGAATAATTCATCCTTTCAGTGATGAAACTATTTGTTCAGAGGGCAGAATTTGTGTCTCTGACTTACCAACATAGTCATGTAAACACTGCAGTGCCTCATTTGCAGTCTAATGACTCTTGAATTTCACAAAACCTTTTTGAAAGCATGAATGTAATCAGATTTACATTTTAGTATATTTGTCTATTGTTGGAAAGTTGGATAAAGTTATTTAAGAACAGAATGAAGGCGTGTTGTGTGCTTGGGTCAATTACATAACAGCAAGTAGCTTGGGTGGTATGGCACCCCTGCCAAAACAACGAATAGTTTAACAAGAGACTTTTGTCAACTGTGTAGGATAGCTCATAGCCAGCTTCACCTAAACCTATCCATTTTAATGAGGATCCTATCCTAAATTATGGGGAGCCATGAGTTTATGCATTTGCATTTAGACTTGTTCAATTTTGAAGCCTTTATGCAAAGAGAGATATGATACAGCTAAGCAATTGAAGGTTAATGGTCTTGCTCAAGGAACCAATTGTGGCAGTTTGGCAGTGCTAGGATTTGAACTCATGACCTTCCAAACAGTTGTCCACTACCTTAAGCACCGGTGGTGTGTGGTGCAGGGTCTTCCATTGCATCTGATTGGTAGGGTTATAATTTATTCAATATATTGTGCTACTTGATCAAATGATATTTCTTACTCTTACAGAAGGAGACGTCCCAAGTGTCTATAAAGTTTAAAAATTGATCAGGCGGTAGTAGCAATATATTTCTGCATTGTACAGCCCCTAGTATGTAAAACACTCATCCAAAAAGTGCCTTTTACTAAACCACAAACATGCACAAATTCCACCGTCTGTGAATTGAATAATTTCCAACAGTGTATTTTTTTTTTTTTTTTTTTTTTTTTTTCTACAACCAATTGGTAGTTAAAAAAGGGAACAGTGTGTGGGAAGATGTGCAGCCAAAAACACACCAATAAATGTGTTTGCTACTGTATAGCAAGACTCACCTCTGGAGGTGGGGTGTATGCATTTTAGGTAACATTTAACTGGATAAACACAAGATTAGTACAGGTTGGGTAATTAAATATTTTTAAGAAATTATGTGATATTGTCTATGGTGCTTGTTATCATTCTTGTAGACAAGCTGGAGAAATGCACAACCTTCCTACTTTTCTACTTTGCCAACGTGATTTAATAAACAAATCACCAGATAGAGAGAGCTTTCATTAATAACATGACTGTTCTTTCTGTCTTTCTTAACACACCGCTAAGGTTGGCTGCTGATAGCCTTGTTTACCACCGCTGCTTATATTCATCTTCATAATGAATGTTTCTCTGAATCCTTGCTGTTTTTCTCAATCTGAAAAGAGAGAGAGAGAGAGAGAGAGAGAGAGAGAGAGAGAGAGATAGAGATAAAGTCACCATTCACCAGTCCAATTTTCTCCACCTGCTTAGACATAATATTCCCTCTATTAACTTTTTAGCTAGGGACTTTCGAGTGAAGCTAAATTCAGCTACCGAAGTACGTTCATTTATTTATTTACTTATTTATTTATTTTTTTGGCAACTCTATGGCAGCTCATGACATGGTCATCCTAAATGAAAGCCAAGCCAGAATGGTCTGTGCTTTTCTAGATTAAAATCTAACCAGAATATCCATGCTTTGAAAGAAATAGAGAGATATTTATGAAGAGCAGTCACAGTGGTTATGAAACAGTTTGGAGGTCAGGACTAGAGAACTTTCTGCTTGGTTCTAGATGAAAAGGTCAAAGGTCAGAACTCTCTGCCCGGTTATGTTTTTGAAAAGCTGAGTTTGGGTCAGTGCTGTATCGAGATGAAGTGAGTGTGAACAGCCTCTGTAGAGGACTGGAAATATGTAAGTAAATATTTATGTCAGTACACACAGTAAGTAAGTATTTAATTAAGTAGGTAAGTAAGTAAATAAATAAGCATACAAGAAAGTATTCAACCAAGTAATTAAGTACGTATGTATTTAAATAATTAGGTGAGTAAATATTTATGTAAGTAAGTAAGTTAGCATAAGGAAGTATTTAAGTAAGTAAGTAAGTAAGTACATACTGTTAGTAAGCAAGTATTTAAGTAAGTATAAAAGTAAGTATAAAAGTAGGTGAGTAAGTAAATAAATAAGCATACAAGGATGTATACAACTAAGTAAGTAAGTATTTAAGTAAGTAAGTGAGTATTTGAATAAATTAGTAAGTAAATATTTATGTACGTAAGTAAGTAAGTGAGTAGGTATGGAAATGAATGAATTATTAATAATGAAAAAAAACAAAAACGAATAATGATCCAATGAATAAATTACTCAACAACAGCATTGCGTAGTAGGCGGGTTTCAACTTCTGCAGGTGCTAGACAGATTTAGACAAAACTTACAGCACACACGTTCATACTACAAAATAAGTCTACATGTGTCAGCTATAATAAAGGATGGCAGTTGATCATCTTATTTAAAGAGGTAATTAAATGAATACATCCATCATAGGTATTTGATAGCACAGAGACCCACAAACAGAAACTATAACCCAGTATTCCCCATATCCAAGGTGTCTTAATATTCATAATATAAGAGGGTACATGATATAAGAGAATTTCCTTTCAATAGTCCCAATACCTTGTTATAAAATTAATAAGACAAAACATGGAGTTTGTCATATCCTCGGAAAAAAAAAAAACAAATTGACTACCTCTGACTGTTATAAAGTGCTGGGATTGGAGACTCCTTCCAAAAACCCTAAAAAAAAAAAAAAAAAATCCCATTCTAGAAAACTTAACCATATCAACAATTAAAAAACATATTGAAGTCCATTGATATGGAGCATCTACCATACTATGAAAGTTCTTATAGAAAGTATAATACAGTATTAGAACAATCACTTTAACATAAAACTTGCAGACAAACTACTGTCAGAGCTGCTGTTATACAAAATTATCAACACTTTCTGACCAATGATAATTGAGAATTTAACAGTACTATTGCATAAGCATCCTTAATGTTACCTTTGTAGACTTTCTTTCTCATGTAGACGAGTAGGATCATGTTAAAGATGTGTCATCATATTGTTGAGGAGCACGTCCCATTCATTTTTAAATCGTAGATCAGGTCCTAGTGCTGCTAGGATGGCTTGCATAAGCTTGTTATCATTTCAGTACAGATTAATGACAGAGAGAGATGGATAAGAGTTCAGAGTGAACGGTGGTAGTGTTGCAAAAGCTACTGGCGAGGAGCCATGCTGCATTAAAGAAAGTGCACTCCAGTCTTTTTTGAAGTGGACTAACAAAGACACTGTGCTACAAGAGCCATGACTAAGCCCAGGCTAGATTGGCACTGGCCCAGCACAACAACAGATATTTAAATCCAACAACCCACTTTGAGCTCATCTAAAGCCTTACCCCCACTGAGCAGTGAAGAAATCAGATGCTGTGAGAAAACATTCTTACTAGCTGATTTCTTGTTCTCTTCCGCAGGGAAATTAGATTCTGGTGCCAGGGTGCTCTATTCCAACACTCAAAGTTGATGATGCCACTGCGGCAAAATGGGTTCTGTGACACACTGAGAGCAGGGGAGCAGTTAGCAGTCTGTTACAAACTCTTTACAACTGATCTGAGTGTTACAGTAATGGTTGAGAAGCAGTCTATGGTCACATTGTACGACTGGTATTTCTATTGCACCTGTCATGTCTAGGTGTCACAAATGTCATACTAGTTGCTCTTTGAAAAATGATTCAGCTGTTAGCAGATCATTATTAATGTCATGCTGGCTCAGATTTACCATGCAGCCTAAAAACACACACCCAAAAAGACATGCTTGCTGCATCATTTTTACTCCTTATGTTTTTCAGTTTGCCAAAAAGCACTTAGCAAAAATTATATTATAGAAATTATGTTCCATGTCTTTTGTTCTGACCACATCTCAAGCTTGACCTCCATGAAATATGTTGATAAAGCATCATTTGCATCTTTGTCTCATTGTTTTTATCTTGTGGTACTCTATGGGTTTCCAGGCTACACAGTGCTTCTTGGATTTGAATCCCACCTGTGGTTTGTAAATATGGATACCTGGTAACATCAGGTATGCCGTGACCTACACAACTCCAATGCTTGCCTAAATTTGCAAATATTCCTCCACCCTCCCTACCTCAACATTAATCCCTTTGAAAATATAACACATCATGAAATATACACAATGACAATGGCATATACACAATGACATATAACCCTCTACAACAGTAACTCAAGTTCTGACCTAACAGAGCAATGAAGGAGACACTGGCAGTTGACATCAGTGGGTAACCAGCAACTATAGAAATATCCTGAAATCCGAATGCAGGTTGTGACCTCCTCCAAGATACAATGTGGTTGTTTTCAGTCAATGACAAACATCATCATGCCCCGAAGTCTCATCACACCTCAAATTTAAATGCCCAGACATGGCCATTAAATGTTGCAAATGGACACACCAAATAACATTATGGATAACCAGTGTGTGAGTTCTGGACTTTACATCTTCAGTGGCAGTAGGTGGATTGGCTATGTGTGAATATGTTTGTGCAAGATACTCTGTGACAGACTGACATTCCGTCCTGACTGCATACCCACATTACATCCAGTGTTCCTGGGATAAACTCTGGATCCACCGCAACCCTGACCAGGGTAAAGCTGTTACTAATGTTAAATGAATGGATAACTCATGTCACCTGTGCATTAATACCTACAGTATCTACTATGAAACACAATTTATTGTAGTATTATTACCTTTAAAAAATAGTTTTATTTTGCCTTCAAATTGCAAAAAGATTCTTACACAAATGTAATATTTGCCTGTATTTATTTGCACAACCAATCACCATTCCCAGCATGACTTATTAAATCCCACTACATGTGCTAAATTATTTGCATTTGTCAAGTGAATGTATTTTGCACCTTTAGATAGACATGCCCCATGCTCATTGCCACCATCGAATTTATAATGTTTTCTTAAACTGGTCAAAAGAAGATTGGATAAAACGTCAACTATCTAAGACTTTCTAAAATAAATAAATAAATAAATAAATACAATAAAAAAAATAAATAAATAAATAAAAAAATGCAGCCTATAGCCAAGCCCTTATCAAATAAAACAAGTCCTGTTCCCACTTACTGCATTTTGTACATCTGCTTATTTTATTGCCACAGCTTTGTAAAGGGACACACCATATTTTTTAAATGCAGAGAGGGATCATTGGTGGAAAATGTTAAAGCTATCTGGTGACACAGTCTCAGTTCCGAGGTAAAACGGCTGTGACCGATCATGCTCTCCAGAAGTGTGCAGTCCCAGGGGGACCTGTATTCAGTTCTGCACCAGACAAAGACAGTTATGTAGTTGTGTAGGCGACTGTAAATATAAAGAGACATAGCGAGAAAGAGGAAGAGGATAAAACAACATAGAGTTTATTTGATGTTTTCTCAAGGCATATTTTGCTGTTGATGTCAAATCCATAATTATCTCTCTCACTGTCACTCTTGCTCTAGTCCTTGTCCATGCATGCACAGTCTTCCCTTTGCACTTTCATCCTTTGACATCTGTAGTCTTTCTCTAGTTCCCTGCCATCCCAGTCTCCCTCTGCGTCTCCTTTATCCACTTCCCTGAACCCTCAAAGAAGCCAGAGACTCTACAATTCCTTTGTTTCCTACTACACAATGCATTTCAAACCCCAATAGCATTTCATTGGCCTCTCCATCTCCATATCCAGACACACACACACACACACACACACACACACACACACACACACAACCAAACACACTCACTCACTAAAGCTTTGCTGTGGACTTGCTTCGACTGAAGCAGTATTCGATGAGAGTTGATGGCCTGGTGGGCTGTGAATATTCCCTGTGTGAATGGGACAGCTGTCTCGCTTGTGCTGCAATCATGATGGATGTAGGGACGAGACATAGAGACATATGGTAATGTGTAAAGGTGGCAGAACCACAGTGTCCTGAAGTGGAAGCCAGCCACGACCACACACACTTTCAGATGCACCTATAGATCCCATTGGGATTACATTCAGTTCAGAATAATGGAGCGTGACAGAAAATGAAGACTCATTCCTCACTATTGTAATGACCGATTTATTTCTATCGTGTTAAGCCGCTAGGCACCAGATACGCAGCAATGGCTATAAACAACGATCCAAATTGGCCCAGACAGTTGTCTTACTTTGCATCCATAAACAATGTGGCCAGGGAGACAGCGAGGTTGTGAGTGCATTGAGAGTTAATAAAGAAACAGACTGACAAAGCTTATGATTGCTTGAGATCAGGAGAGTGTGGTGGAGAGGGGAGTTTCCTATAGCTCACTGCATATAGCCTCGAGCTGAGTCAGCCAGAAACACCATAGGCAAGTCATTCAGAGGCATTGATGTGGAGGAATGGAGTGAAAGAGGGAGGATATTGGAATTAGTGAAAAGTGAGCTGGAGAAATATTACAGAAAAATATGTCACCTGCTAATTAACACGCAACAACGTATGGGATGTGTGCTTTCCTGTTAAAAATATATACTTATTAAACCTTAGCAACACAATTGTCTCACAAGTGTCTCACCAAGTCTTCTCATGAGACTGAAGTTAGTCATCTTTATTGTATGACAAAGTATCAGCTGGCAATCCCAGTTTCCAAAATGAATGACTGGAAGGTGAGCCCATATCTCAGTTCCAGTAGAGTAATATAAAACTTTGTCATTGACATTCATCACCACATACATCACTATTCATTAAAAAAAAAACAAAAAAAACAAAAAAAAAAAACAAAAATGGATCAAAAAAATTGTCAGCGTGTTACAGCTGTACAATAAAACATTGTTTTTTCTTTCTTTTTTCAGACATTTTTTTGTGAACACAAACAACATATATACATATATACATATATATATATATATATATATATATATATATATATTTGCATCATAATGCATCATAACTGGACAGGCTGCAAACCTATCATAGGGCACAATCACACACACTTTCACACTCTACAGACAATTTAGATATGACAATCTGCATATGTATTTATTTGTTATGTAAATAACGTATGTATTTGGACTCTGGGAGGAATCCAGAGTACCCAAAAATCCTTTGGAGAACATGCAAACTTTCTAACCACTAAGCCACTGTGCCCCCTTGCATCTTAACAAAAAAGCATGTGTCAAGAGTTTATACTTTGGTCAAATTTTATCATCCTGCTTCACTCGAAAGTCAGTTGTAAACAAGTGCAAATGTAGCCATAAGCAACACAAATGCACAATTCCATAAGGCTGATTACGAGGAGAATGACGACAGATCAGAAGATTAGTGGCTGACTGCTAGATTACTAATTATTTAAAATAAAAATACCATACTTTTTAAATATGGCATCTGAAATTAGATTGTATTTAGATTTGAGACAAAGTAAATAATACTCTTCCAGTTTCAATTAATTTTAAACAGTGTAAACAGCTAATTGTAAACCCTCATTTCATTCTGAAGGATGTTAAATATTTTTCCATCAAAGGTTTGTTAAGAATTATTAGGGGAAGATCAAATCAGTCAAAAATCGACCAAAATACATTCTATTTTAACTATTCCTGGAAGACTTTTCCTGTGAAATCCAATTTTGGGAAATATGCTAAACAAAACAATATAATAACATAAAATAAAAATGTTAACAATTGCTTATCTAGAACTAATAAATACATATGAAATGAGAAAAGCTTATGTGTAAGGTTAATTTCCTTAGTATGATCATTTTCAGCTGTATAATTAAACATAATAGATATGTTTTTGTTCCCAGCATGAAAAACTGAGTGGGACGGTTATGTTATAGATGAGTTTTTAGGTTAGTTGTAATGCCTCTTGTAAGGCACTATTTATAAACAAAGTTGACATACCAGCTCGTTCACTTTAATTGGCTCTGCTCTCTCATTCGTCTGTTCCCACACCGGAGCTGTGGATTGCAGCTTTGAAACCAAGTACATTTGCATTTATTCTTTCAAAATGTTGTCAGGAAAACACTAAATAATGCCTCGAGTAACGCCTTCTCTTCCTCTCGTGTGTGGAGGAGCTGCCTGGGCCCCGACTCTGCCTCCAACATAGACAGCAGACAAGATGACAGAGGCAGCGCGATCGGCTAAAATGTTGGTGACAATAATTTTTATGTAAATACAATGGTCAATGTATCGTGTCAGCAATAATGATCTAGGTCATGTCCATATATCTTGCGATAAGTTGATATAGTATAGTAGCCTGGTTAGCTGAAAAACTGAACTTAAAAAAAAAATCACTCATGAATTCTCAAATCTGATTTGTCAGAAGGTGTTAATTAAATTTCTGTAACAGAAGCACTAATACAAGTAATAAAAGTGATTAAAGATGATTGAAGATTGAAGATAAAAGATGATTGTTTCTGTAAGGATGCATTTAGGTAATGTTTATGTAACTAACATAAGTATTTGGAATCAAACTCCTGTATCAGCACCTTGTAACAGTCAGTACAATCCGTTTTTTGCCAGGGGAACAGAGAACTTTGCGATTTCTGGTTTCACAGCAACATGACAAGATGTGTTGTTGGACTCGAGAGAGGCTGTTGAGGAAATGACTTTTTACACATGTTATAAAGTAAAAAAACAATACAAACTAACTTGTCTTGCAGACATTCCAGAAGATTAAATGTAACTAAAAACAGTTAAAAGCATAAAGTTGGTAAAGCTACAATACTGAACATTTGCCTCTGTATCGCCATTTCTGTTCGAAACATAAAACTGCAAATTACTTTTTTTTTTTTTTTTTTTTTTTTAAATGTAGGTTGTGCCTCAGCACTGCACCTCTTCAAAGATTAATCTGATTGTTTGAGTTATACATGTGGTTATATATTAGCTCCAATACTTGACAATGGAGTTGGCGGTGGACACGGTTTTCTTAGAATAATCCCTCTCAAAGATGGAAGAAAATAAGTGCAATTTACCACCATAAAAAAACAACAACAACAAACAATAATAACAAAAACTCAATACCTAACCAAATCAAGTGTACAAGTGCATTAATGTTAGATAGCTACCTATTGAGCCACTGAAATGTCTTACCAGTTCATCAAAAAAAGCCATCTCTGCATCAGTCTTCAGTCCTTCAGATCTCAGAGTTTTCACCACCTCTCAAAAGCCAAGCAGATATTTATTCTCGTTTTAGCACAGGCTCTGTCTCTTTCCCTTTTTTGACTCCAGGCTCTCTGCATCTCGAGGCTTCTTATTTTTGTCAACAGGTGATTTCTCAGAAGTCAGCGATCATTGCGTTTAGAACTGTCCAGATTAAAACAGAAATCTACATGACAAGTTTAAATTCTAAGCAACTCTTGTAAGTACAAGCTACAAACACTCCACCATCCTCATCCACACACGTGATATAGCAGCTGATTCTTCTTTCTATTTATGGACGTGACCTAAACACACAAAAACATGTTGACGTCAAAGACCACACAAATGACGTAAAAATATGACCCAACAACTCAAAGTATAAATCATTATTATAAGCTTCCCGTTGTGAATAGGATAAGGTAAGGAGACCGTTTTGAACATTGATTTTTTTTAAAAAAATTATGTACTTGCTCAATAATTTATTTTTGTTCATTTTTAATCAATTTTACTAAACAGGGTCACAGGGAGCCTGGAGCCTATCTCAGGAAACTGCTAACCAATCACAGGGCACAATCACACACATTCACACACTACGGACAATTTGGAAAAGCCAATCAACCTACAAAACATGTCTTTGGATTGGGTTGAACCCCCAACTCTGGAGGTGCTAACCACTAACAGAACAGAACAATAATTCTAGAACAGCCCCAAGTGTATTATTTCTTACCGTACAAAGTGAACATATTGCAGGCCTCAGTAGTGTATCAGTATAACAACACAACTAGATCACAATATTGTTATCACTGTCATCATTATTATTATTATTCCAAAGAAGCTGGCACATACTGGGCAATTTTCTTCAGAAAAGCAGAAACCCTGTGATGTTTTTGAAACTAGCTTCCCACACTGTGGGCATACTGCCATTTTAATAATTCTACTCTAAAATGGATTTTGGGCTAGGTGCCCAGTCTGGGCTGCAACCCTGGATTATTATTATTTTTGCCACTGATTTCCTTTTGCAAAGATTTGATATCTTTTTATACTGTATAACGAGAAATATGGAACAACCATTCCTCGACTTACATTCAGATATGTGACTAAAAGTAGGGAAGGAAACAAGATGACCAAGCAAATGAGTGAGGTGAAGGGGTTGAATATATCACAAAGGCTGATATGCAACTATATTAAAGCCAGGATTTGCTTCCCAGATTATCATGCTGGCCCAGAGGTGCAGATGAGGCTAGATAAGAAAATAGCTGCATTACCCCTCTCTCTCTCTCTCTCTCTCTCTCTCTCTCTCTCTCTTTCTATAGCTCTTTCTTTCTCATAATAAAGACACAGTCTTTGTGCAAATGCTTTGTTCTAACTGCAAATGTTTGTAGATAATCAGATGAAGGTAGTGAACATAGTATCTAATTTCTCACTTACACACAGAACTAATATATTTGCTTTAAATAGTCCACTGTATACATCATTGGAAAGTGCACCCATGCAAAAGGAGCAATCTCTAGCACATGTTCGTTCAGTCACAATTTTCAGGTTATAATAGACTAAAGCTGGCTGTGTCTGTAAAATATACAATACAACTATTTTTTTTTTGTTTATTTATCACATGCTTCAGCGGTTGTGTTTAATAAACTAACTTTAATCCAAGCTGCAAGGGTCTTAATAATAATAATAAAAAATAACTCATAAAAAAAATAATATATTTTGCAAGTTGTTGCACAGAAAACATTAATATAAAACACTTAATTTCCCATGTTTTGCTCCTTCTTTAAAATAACCACCTATAATAAGTCTACTAATTCTCAGCCATCTTTAGAGAAAACTTGACACCAATGTGGTCATTATGTGAATGAAAGTTATTTGCTCAGGACTAGCACATGGAATAAAAGAAGCTGAAAAATAATTGGCATTCCAGCACAGAAGCGCCGTGATCCACCATTAAACTCCATCTGGTGGATAGAAAGAAAGATAGATTAAAAAGAGCAAGCAAACCAGACATTTGACTGATACCAAGGGGTAAAAGCCAGCATCCATTTTCAGCAAAGCCAAGTGCCAAGCCAACATGTCACCTTTTAGATGTTAACAGCGATGAGCACTTCATAATTAGTGCGAGCCAATTTGTAGACAATGCCACAGCCTTAAGCCTGGAATGAAACCCACCAATCATGGATAACTTCAATCAAAAGACGATTAAGGAATTAGAAGCTGACTGCTAACTTGGGGTGTGAGAGCTGCCAGCAGTGACAGCTGGTCATGATAATAGATGGGGAAGTTGAAATCTAATATCTATCCATAGGATTGAGCAATGCATTATACAACAATCTCTTGATTTCATAAGAAGGGGAAGAAACTTTCATTTGTCACATGTACATTATACCACAGTGAAATTCTTTGAATGCTTTGAATATTTCTTTGAACATCCCAGCTTAGGAAATTGGGGTCAGGGTGCAAGGTCTGCTATGGTACAGCACCCCTAGTAGAGAGAGGGTTAAGGGCCTTGCACAAAGGTTTATCAGTGCTGGGGCTTGAACCGCTGTCCTTCTGATCACGAGATCTGAACCCAGAGCCTGAACAATTAATCAATCACTGTCCAAAACTGTGTTTCCAATGAAGATGGGATTCAAACTCCTGTGTACAGAGCACAAAGCCTTTCCAGTCCATCACCACCATGCAATCTCAAAATATGAAGGATGTTGGGCAAACTATTACACATGCACTTAAGATAAGATAAGATAAGATAAGATAAAATAAACGTTATTAATCCCACACTTGGAAAATTCACTGGTTATAAATGCTCAAGTACACACAACAGTTAAGAAAATTCATGAGAAAATAAACTCACAATTGAATAATATTAACACACAGTTCTAAGAAAAAAAATCAGTTGCATTACAGTAACACATTTACAAGATAAAAAATTGCAGGTTTAAGCATTAACTCGAAGCTCTGAGAAAAATGTCACATTTGCACATAAATAACTCATAATTATGAGATTTTAAAAAGTCTCAGTTGTGTGAAAATAACTAGAAATTTACAATATAAAAGAAACTCGCAATTGTGAGAAAAAAGTTGGAGTGGTGTGAAATTAACTCACAATCAATTGAATAGAGAATCTAAAAAAAAAAAAAAAAGCTGTGTGAAAATAAGTTTAAAAAAACCCTCACAATTCAGTGATATTTACTAACAATTGTGAGGAAAAAAGTAACATTTGCATGAAAATAACACAATTAAGTGATACAGTGGGGTAAAAAAAAAAAAAAAAGTATTTGATCCCCTGCTGATTTTGTACGTTTGCCTACTGACAAAGAAATTATCAGTCTATAATTTTAATGGTAGGTTTATTGGAACAGTGAGAGACAGAATAACAACAAAAAAAATCCAGAAAAACCCATGTCAAAAATGTTATAAATTGATTTGCATTTTAATGAGGGAAATAAGTATTTGACCCCTCTGCAAAACATGACTTAGTACTTGGTAATGACTTAGTAATTACTTGTTATTTTTAATGCCCTGGCTAAGGGAAGGAGGTTCTCACCCAAGATTTGACGGTACATGGCCCCGTCCATCGTCCCTTTGATGCGGTGAAGTTGTCCTGTCCTCTTAGCAGAAAAACACCTCCAAAGCATAATGTTTCCACCTCCATGTTTGCCGGTGGGGATGGTGTTCTTGGGGTCATAGGCAGCATTCCTCCTCCTCCAAACACGGCGAGTTGAGTTGATGCCAAAGAACTCCATTTTGGTCTCATCTGACCACAACACTTTCACTCAGTTGTCCTCTGAATCATTCAGATGTTCATTGGCAAATTTCAGACGGACATGTATGTGCTATCTTGAGCAGGGGCGTTGCAGGATTTCAGTCCTTCATGGCGTAGTGTGTTACCAATTGTGTTCTTGGTGACTATGGTCCCATCTGCCTTGAGATGATTGACAAGATCCTCCCGTGTAGTTCTGGGCTGATTCCTCATTGTTCTCATGATCATTGCAACTCCACGAGGTGAGATCTTGCATTGAGCCCCAGGCCGAGGGAGATTGACAGTTCTTTTGTGTTTCTTCCATTTGCAAATAATCACACGAACTGTTGTGACCTTCTCACCAAGCTGCTTGGCAATGGTCTTGTAGCCATTCCAGACTTGTGTAGGTCTACAATCTTGTCCCTGACATCCTTGGAGAGCTCTTTGGTCTTGGCCATGGTGGAGAGTTTGGAATCTGATTGATTGATTGCTTCTGTTAACAGGTTTCTTTTATACAGGAAACAAACTGATATTAGGAGCACTCCCTTTAAGAGTCTGCTCCCAATCTCAGCTCGTTAGCTGTATAAAAGACACCTGGGAGCCAGAAATCTTTCTTATTGAGAGGGGGTCAAATGCTTATTTCCCTCACTGAAATGCAAATTAATTTATAAACATTTTTAGATGTGTTTTTCTGGATTTTCTTCTTGTTATTCTGTCTCGCACTGTTCAAATAAAACTACCATTACAATTATAGACTGATAATTTCTTTGACAGTGGGCAAACGTGCTAAATCAGCAGGGGATCAAATACTTTTTTCCCCCACTGTATCTCTTGTGACTAAGTGATTATCTTGCAGTTGTGAGACAAAAAGTCACAACTGAATGATATAGATAAATCTAATATTTTCTTATACATTGTGTAAATGAACCAATATTTATGTGGACAAGAGATAACAGTCATCAGTTACCTCATTGCTTAATATCAGGTCACAAAAAAGCTGCAGTTTGAAGAGCCCTACAGAGTGTCCATAGTGGGATCTTTACAGAGTTAAGTGATCTTCAGCTTGATAGTTGATGAAGGCGAGATCCATTACCCTCTAGCAGATGATGTGATCTCATAATTGGACAAGTGCTGAGACCCAACTCAGATAAATGAAATATCGGTCTGAAAGACTATAAATTTGATTTGACCTGAAACCTACATCTGGACAAGTGCTGAAACCCTATATGGGTGAATTCCATCTCAATCTGAAACGCGATCAATTGGATCTGACCTCAAACTTGCACCTTTTTTTTTTTTGGTAAAGACAGAAAAGCAAACGTGGAGAAAACGAGATGGAAAAAGAAAGAAAAAATTAAATAAGATGCAGACTATTTAAGTTAACAGCTGGGTAATGATGAATTGTTAGGGTGGATAGAGTGTCATTCTTAATCACTGTTCTCGACAGTATTATATAAACCTTTCTTTATGCAGAATTGCATACAATGATGCCCAAGAGTACATTAGAAGAAAAAAAAAAAAAATAATACCTTCTATGCTTTAATATTTTTTGAGACACAAAGTCTCACATACACTTTCAAGGACACAAATTGTACAGACAAAAACACGCACACACACACAAAACAGAGAGGTGACAGGCATTAATTAATACTGCATCAGATAAAAAGAAGAAAAAAAGTAAAAGAAAAATAAACAAACACATTGCTGTTAGCAAATAAATAAACAAATAAATAAATACTATAGAGCCTCTACCCTGTGTGCATGGAGTTTGCATGTTCTCCTCATGCTTCGTGGGTTTCCTCCGGGGTACTCTGGTTTCCCCTCAGTCCAAAGACATGTGTTGTAGGCTAATTGGTGTTTCCATGGTGTCCATAGCGTGTGAGTGTATGTGCAATTGTGCTCTGCGATGGGTTTGCACCCCATCTAGGGTGTCCCCTGCTTTGTGCCCACAATCCCCTGGGATAGGCTCCAGGTTCATTGTGACCCTTTGTAGGATAAGCAGAACAGAAAATGTATGGATGGATCTATACTGTATACACTACAGTTTGTGGATAATTGACCTACACACCCAAATGTTTATTTATTTATTTATTTTTTTTTAACATTCTATTCCAGATTTAGTCCTTCTTTGCTGTACCCTCTACTGTTCTGGGAAGGCTTTCCACTAAATTTTGAAACATGGCTGTAGGGATTTGTGCTCATTCACACACGAGCATTAGTGAGGTAAGGCACTAATATCGGATGAGGAAGCCTAGGGTGCAATAGGTGTTCCAATCAATCTCAAAGGTGTTCAGTGGGGTTGAGGTCAGGACCCTGTGCAGGACACCTGAGTTCTTCCACTCCTACCTTGGCAAACCATGTCTTCATGGATGTTGCTTTGTGCACAGGGGTATGGTCATGCTGAAACAGGTTTGGGCCTCTTAGTTCTAGTGAAAAATTATAATGAAATTAAAATGCTACAGCATAGAAAGACATACTAGACAATTGTCTGCTTCCAACTTTGTGGCAACAGTTTGGAAAAGAGTCACAAATCACTTTGATGTTCTGGTATCACATACTTTGGCAATAGAGTTTACATACGTTTCCCAAAAAATAGTAATGGATGATACAATTTTGTATATTGTATACTCCATTGCAATTCATGGGTATAGCATTTTTGTTTTCTGCATTCATGATCAAGTGGCTCGCGCAGAGGTAATTGCCACAAGTTTTACAAATTGTAATTTCATTATATTATTTGAACATGGTGGCACCCTTACTGGAATGTGATTGCATGAAATAGCAGTTGAAAACAAACTTTCATTTACGATGCTTTACAGTTATTAAATTAACTAGACCAATTAACTAGAAATCCAAAAAATAACACTGACTCCTTACACTGATGTTTTACCCCCCTCAACAGTGTTACATGTTTGCATAATGGTTTCTTGCTTATCACAGGTGAAAGTCAGTCATCTGGCTGTGGTTCACTAGCTGACAGGGATTTCCTCATGGTCATGTTGATTTTTTTTTAATAATTAGAGCCTATTTGTGAATTGTTGTTGAACTCAGCCTTTCTTTTTTTGTTCTCTACTTCAAGGTGCTTTATTTTTCACTCTGTAATCTGAAAAAATTGTTTTCTCATTGGCATAGACATTAAATTCTGGGCTATACAGATGATTAAGTACTGGTTTATAAAGAGTACAAGGTTACAGCATTTTCCTTTCTACTAAGTTTTATTTGTGAAGAAGTATTTATGTACTTGTTCCAACCATTTATTTAAATAAGGGAAGGTTTAGAATATATTCCAATAAGTAGTCTTTGTAACACTTTATTTGAATTGTACTTATATTGGGCCTTTATAACATAGTCATGAAGATTGCATGACTCTTTATAAAATAATGCTAAAGGATGTACAAGGCTCATATGAGAACGGCACAATGTTTTTATGTAGTTATGCGACTTTGCCATCACATGTATATTTGTTAAAAATATGTGTGGCACAAATATTTGCACTTCTATAATTTATATATGAAGTATATTCCCATTGATATTTAATTTTTTAAAAATATTTTATGAGGCTAAATTCCCTTTGTCATTCATCACAATTGGTAAAACCAAGGAATATAGCTGTGATGTGCGGCAAAAGGTTGTTGAGCTTCAGAAAATCAGAAGTGGCTATTAAAAAAGTTAAAACATTGAAATTGTGCATTTCCTTCACCAAGGAAATAATTAAGAAGTTCCAGTCCATGGGAAATCAACCTGGAATTGGACGTGTGTCTATATTCTCTGAAAGCACTGTGAAGAGGATGGTTTGAGTGCCCAAAAAAATCTCCAAGGGTGACAGCTGGAGAATTGCAGAAGTTAGTTGTGTCTTGGGGTCAGAAAGTCTCTAAAACTACAAGCCAAAGTCACCTACATCACCACAGGTTGTTTGAAATAGTTTCAAGAAAAAAAAGCCTCTACTCTCATCCCAAAACAATCTCAAGCGTCTTCAGTTTGAGTTTGTTCAGACACTACTGGAACTTCAAATGAGATCGGGTTCTATGGTCAGATGAAACCAAAATAGAGCTTTTTGGTAACAAACACCAGAGGTGGTTTTGGTGCACACAGAGAGGTAGCCATTTGGAAAAGTATGCCCACGGTTAAATATGGTGGTGGCTCTTTAATGTTTTGGGGCAGTTTATCTGCCAGAGGACCTGGATATTTTGTTAGGATACATGACATCATGAACTCTATCAAATATCAACAGATATAAAATGTACACCTGACTGCCTCTGCCAGAAAGCTTAAACTGGACCAAGGTTAGATCGTCTAGCAGGACAATTATCCAAAAAATACATCAAAACCAACACAAATTAGTTTACTGACCACAAAATCACGGTCCTGCCATAGCTATCTGAGTCCACTGACTTTTTTTTTTTTCTAGAACCATCTTATTCTAATTTCAGAGCTTAGGTTATTGGTTTTAATTTGTAAAATAGGTAATTCATTGAACACGAATAAACTTACATTATGGGCTGTCAAGGGTTCACAAAAGTGCTGATTTGACTTAGGAAGAATTTTGAGTTTGAAATCCTTGTTGTGCAACTTAATTTATTTAAAAAGTCCAAATATGAGCTAAGGATATTTGTTCTTGATATGTCACAACTCAAACTGTATGAATGTGCTGTTACTGAAACAAATTAAAGACTTTAAAGAAAGACTGGACAATCCTAGATAGCTGACTCATAAGCTTCTTCTCTCTTTAAATGTAAAAGCACCATAGACTATATTTGACATAAACCTTTCACAAATCATTGAGCATTACTAAAGATTTATGAATGTGTTATGGAGATCGGTACCCTTCAAATTACCAAATTTGTTTATCATAAAAAATGTTTAGCTTATCTGTTTGACTTGAAGGTGGTTTTATGCAATGTAATGCATTGTCATATTATATGCATTGTAATATTACATTGTAATATTACTCTCAGTATAAAGAAGTATAAATAAAATGAAAAATCTAAGATAAGAGGGAGAGAGAGAGAGAGAGAGAGAGAGAGAGAGAGAGAGAGAGAGAGAGAGAGGCTATTCTCTTTGAGCATCTCTGCAAAGCTTAAATTTTCCGCCCCAGGTCCAGAATGAATTAAAAAAAAAAAAAAAAAAAAACTTCATGTGTCTGTGCATTGACTGTGTCTTAGATGCTGACAGATGAAATTAATGTGCAGCACATTGTAACGATCACTGTGTTTGAGTGTGTGTGTGTGTGTGTGTGTGTGTGTGTGTGTGTGTGTGTGTGTGTGTGTGTGTGTGTGCGTGTGCGTGTGTGCGTGTGTGTATACTGTCTTTAAGCTTGCAGGATATCAAAGAATAGGCTTATTGACATACTTTAAATGCTGTTGACCTTTAATGCTGTTAATAGTGCAATGCATTCAAACTTTCAATCCTTTCAACACCACAAAAGAAGCTTATTTGAAACAATCTCAGTGTATCATTCTGAATATAGATAGACCACTGAATGGAAATGTTTAAATAGTTATTTTATTCTACTTGAGAGATTGTAAATATGCAATATGCATTTTATGCACCAAATTGTAGGAATTGTTAAAGGAAAAATCCACCCTGAACAATTTGCATTTCTGTGACATTCAGTTTCTGACTTTTTTTTTTTTTTTTTTTTCATCAGCAAGCTAAACAATACTAAACACATGCTAAACACATTATAAATATTTTAAGTGTAAACATATTTAATGTTTTTAAGAGTGGACCTTGATTTTAAGGTCAGGTTGAAGGTAAGGATGGCTTTCCTAACGACGCCATTCCTGAAAAAAGAATCAACTAATTTCATTCATTTCTAGCCATCTTCCATTCATTTCTAGTCACAATGAGCTCTGTTAAACATGCCTATTTTACATATGGTTTTAAAGAAAGGGCAGTTTAATATAATGCAGGTAAGTACAATCTACAAATGTCTCTTGGCCAATTTTCGTTCTCCTTTCTCTCATATCGAAATGTTCTTTTAAATATGCTGAATTGAATTTAGAAGCATTAGGGCTCATGGTCAAATTAAGACCGAGGACCAATCTTTCTTTATCTCTGTCTTCACAGAAAGATACCTTTTTGACTGTTAATTGGTCTATACAAAATCACTTAGAAGGACTTTGTACTTTACGTGGATAATGAGGCCTTTGCTTAACAATGTGGAATTGACTCTTTGTTGTGGTTTTACTTTTGTACTTTAGATTTGGATGCCTTTATTAGCCTAATAATTGTTGGAAGGATTGATGTTTGAGATTTAAACATGAGTACATTTATATTATATTATTAATATGTTTCAGTTGTCAAGAATTCTTTTAACTCTAACTGATGCAATGTGTATTTTCTCATTTCTTAAACAGCCATGTCGGAAGACATATTCCATGCTCTTGGAAAAGATGTTACTGTGTTTTAGAAGGGGCAAATTTGTGGCCTGCATCAAGCAAAGAAAACAACTAAAGAGATTAAGCAACATTAAGTGGCATTAAAATGAAGTCAGATGGGTGCCTGAATTTACTGAATCCCATCAACGTATTTTTTTTTTCCTTGATGGCACAGGCATATTCCAGGATGACAATGCCAAGATTCATTGGGCTCAAATTGTGAAAGAGTGGTTCAGGGAGCATGATGAATCGTTTTCACATATGAATTAGCCATCACAGAGTCCTGACCCTAACCCCACTGAAAGTCTTTGGGATTTGCTGTAATCAAAGTTAAAGGTGTTGCAAGAAAATTTTAGAATGTATGACTTTTGTCTTTTGGCCAGGCAGTGTATATAGTACCGTATTTTCCGCACTATAAGGCGCAGTCTCAATTACGGGGTCTATTTCTGTACTTGACCAATACATAAGGCGCACCGTGTTATAAGGCGCATACGGTTGTTACACCAACCAAAGTCGCACAACATTTTACAGATTTTGGAACTCAGTCCACATATAAGGCGCACCGGATTATTAGGCGCACGGCCGATTTTTGAGAAAATTTAAGGCTTTTAGGTGCGCCTTATAGTGCGGAAAATACGGTACTTACAGGTCATATAGGGCATTGGATATGAAAGTACATAGTTAGTTACAGTTTATGAAACCCACTAGGTTTGTCCAGTAGTACTTGTTGCTAAAGTATAACATTTACTAAAACACTGAAGAGGAAACGTGCAGTACTTATGAATATTTTGTTCATAGTTTATCAGGTGGAAACAGAAGTACAGAGACAATATCAGGGACATAGTTTTTGATGCTGTGATACTTCTTTGGACATGACATTATAGATATTCTCTTTCAGGTGAATGTTGAATATATGTAAGAAAAACCTTCACGTGGTCAATTATTGACATTTCCTACTATATATATTTCTATAAACTAAAGGGTAAACTATTTACTGGAATGAAATTGTTGTCTTACGGTATATGTCTCGTAATAACAATCAATAACAAAGGAATTTACAATGGATTTACCTTCAAAAGTGAAAATATCAAATTGCATTTAAAGATTTCATTCCAATTCCACTGAAATACATCGACACACTGATTGCCTCAACACAATTGCTTTTTACTGATTAAATTTGAATTTAATTTGATCTGGTATAAATAAGATTTACAGATTAGAAATTAAACAATGAAAACTTTGTCAGCTATCATCGGTTCATAGTGCATAAGGATTCTCTATTTTGACAATGTGACGGTGCAGGAATATTACAAACTACTGTATAATTACAGACTGAATTAATGTGGCGTATGTCCATTTCACTACGGCATGTAGCCTTCCACCAATTTTATCAAAGCCTGACATTCACTGTCTAAGGGAATCAGTTAGCTGGCAAGGTAACTTCGACATCTGGCTCCTTGCCTAATGTGATCTTTGCAGGCAGACACCAAGAATATAATCTGCACATCATTTCCACATAATTTAAGTAAAATATGAATTTATGTTTTCTTAAAGTAGAGATGTCAAAGTATATTATTGACAGATCAACTCAGGTTTGGCTGTTTTCCAGAATTCAGACATCCAGCAGATTTTCCCAGACCACCACACACCTACTATTTTACATGTTGAACTCTAACAAACATTATAGCACATTTGAGATCTACCTACTTGCCTGCTTACCTGCTCTTTTCAGGTAGAAGTGCATAAATTTTGCTGTTGTAGCATTTATCAGTACTATTTTATTTTATAATATAACGCACTGATCTATACCTGCTGATTTTTACATTGTGAGTACTTACTTACTTGTGCTTTCTATGAGTAATTATTGGATTGTGAGACCACGCACAGCTATAAAAACCTTTCCACATACAGCACTATAGCAGATACCAGACATTAGTTACCACAATAATTACTATGCAAGTGTTTAATAGTTAACTATTTGGTAATTAATGTTTAAAAAATAAATACTATCAGTAATTATTTGTTACTAATTCTGATATATTGCATGACTAATTTTGTTATTTGTTTTTATGAATAAAATAAGACTGTCAGAGAAAAATGTATGCTGTATATACAGTGGTGTGAAAAAGTGTTTGCCCCCCATTTACAAATTGCATTTTGTGTTTACTTGTGTTGTCCTTGACTATTGTTTAAATTGGTTTGATGTTCCGAAACACTTAAGTGTGACAAACATGCAAAGGAACAGGAAATGAGGAAGGGGGCAAACACTTTTTCACACCACTGTATGCATGTGCATGTGCTATATACTAACCTAATGCCGTATAGGTTTTTTAATCTAATACAGGAGACATTTCTATTTAAGGTATTACCTAGAATAATGGATAAGTCATATGCCTGCTATTGGAAATTAAAAGTAGGCTGGCAGCTGGCCATGGTGTTATTATAGCAATGGCATTTGAGTCGATACAATGGCCTATTTTAGGTGAACCGTTTTATTAATTACTCTACTAAAGAGCTTCCTGCTTATACTCAGTTATACTTCAAAACAGCTACTGTCACAGTGATCAATTTTTATATCTAAAACTATGTACTATTTACTGTCCTGAGTTTTGCTTAGTGTAGATGGTGTATGAGTGTTTAATAAAGATCCTATGAACCAGTTTTGCCTTAGCTATTGCAATTTCAGACCAAAAACTGCATTATTCACTAGTATAATTTAATAAGAGCTGCAATTTGGTCTGTACAGGGTGAACAACAAAACCATTGGAAAGATTTACTTACTTCTTAATGCCACTTCCAAATCCATTCCCGTTTACATGAAGCTGTGGCTTCCAGAATAAAGTTAATCCTCACCAACTTTCCAAATAGTTTTTAATGAAATTATAGTTAAGCATGCACAGTAAGAGAGCATAATCAGAGGTTTGTTAATTTTTATGCACTCAGATCATTCCCCATTAGCTACTTTACAAGTACTGTTTGTCTCATTCTACTCAGTCATGTATGTATAAATCTATAAATATGTGAAATACTGACATGGTTATAACAGAGAGATAAGACAATGAGTCGCATTCCACTGAGGCAATCCAAAACTACCAGCTAACTTCGGAGAACACATTGCAAACTGACTGCACTCAGTTGTATCCTCACTCAGCAGACACTGAGGTACTTAAGTACCTCAGACTTAAGTACAGCATATTTGCATCTGCCTTATCTCAGCTATTCTGCAACAATAGGTTGAGTGTTAAAGACATCCCTGAGCCAGCACTGAACCATCCCGACCACAGAAAACGCTGTCAGATACCATAATTTAGGCCTTTGGGCCAGACCAGATGGCTTACCCAACAGATAAAATCAGAGGATCCTCACTAGTAAAGTGATAACTTCAGGTAGAAAGGATGGGGGAAACACCACCATGAAATGAGACCTTTTGGGTAAAATTACTTTCAGAAACCAGGTGAAAAAAAAAATAAGTCCATCACACCTACTTCACCATTCTTCAGTGAGAACAGCTGTTTACAAATGAATAGCCATCAAGACAGTTGAAGAAAAACACAAGAGCTACATCATGTAATCTATACCTCTGTATGCACATTAAATGTTTATGTTCATGACAACACAAACAGAAAAAGACTGAAGAAGTATGGTTTTCATGAAAGTGTGGCAAGAAAGAAGCCCCTTCTCTCCAAAAATGACTTATTTTTGTAAAATTGCATCTGCACAACCCACAAACTGATGAGACCAAGGTGGAGATATTTGGTCATCATGCACAGCACCATATTTAGTGAAAATAAATACAAAATAATAAAAATAATAAAAAATAAATACGGGTGGCTGTGGCTCAGGCGGTAGAGCGGGTTTTCCACTAATCCACTAATCATGGGGTTGGTGGTTCGAATCCCGGCCCGGGTGATCCCATGCCGAAGTGTCCTTGGGCAAGACACTGAACCCTAATTTGCCCCCGATGGCAAGCTAGCACCTTGCATGGCGGCTCTGCTACCATTGGGGTGTGAGTGTGCGCTCATTTGTAAGTCGCTCTGGATAAAAGCGTCTGCTAAATAAATAAATGTAAATGTAAAACCAGACACAGTGTATCACTACAAACACCTCATAATGTCACCTCATGTCAAGCATGGTGGTGGACGGGTGATGATTTGGGTTTGTTTTGCAGCCACCAGACCGGGGATTTCATTGAGACAACAACACACATCACTTTATACAAGAATGTTGTTGAGACAAATGTGAGGCCGTCTGTCCCAAAATTGGGTCATGCTACAGGATAGTGATCCCATGCACACCAATAAATCAACATCTGAATGGCTAAAGAAGAATAAAATGAAGGTGTTGGAAAGGCCAAGTCAAAGTCAACACCATTGCTATGGTGGGATCTTTTTTTTTTATTACTAACATTTTTTATCGATTCACAAGCTAGCACACAACATGCATCATGAATCAAACTTTTTTTTTCT
>JAFFST010002437.1:21267-34886 GCA_022414735.1 Noturus placidus | reverse complement strand
AAAAAAATCAGAAATAAGAAACACAAGGTCCTGCTGTAACAAGAACACGTTCTCTCACACACACACACACACACACACACACACACACACAGTGGGCTGAACGCATGGTGCGATATTATCCTTTACGCCATAAACATGAGCATGTGAAAAGAGAAAAGCAGGAAGTAGCTTTCATTCGGCATTGTTCAACACGTTTATTCGACTCAACGTGAGTGAGTAATGATCACGTTCATCTCGTACGTTTTACAACAAAAATAAATCAGGCATTCACATAAATAAATCTCCGCAACCGTTCGCCGAAAACGGCAATTTTTAATTTGTTAAAGAGCGACACGTTGTAACTTTTTTATCCACTTATAGTTACAAGTTACTTCCTGTTCTCGTTTACGTCGTTCCCTTCACCTTTCCATTTACTGACCGTCACAATGCGCAGACACTGGAGCCTCCTTCCGTAAACGTCAAATAAACACGTGTCTCCTCACAGTAAACGTCACCATTTCAACAATTTTGTGTATTTTTCTTTGTTGAACATGAACATTTAAAAAAACACCATCTGCTTAGTGTTAGATTCCGTGGAGCGTCCGCTGTACACGTGCATGTGAATGAGCTGTTACTATAGAATATATAATGTATCAGAACGAGAGCGTTGATTAGAAAGAAAAAAGCGATTCATGTTACAGCCGGAAAGACAGCCCGGATCTTTGTATATGCCGTTATACAAACCTCTCGCACACGTTCTGACCAATCAGATTGGAGAATTCAATCCACTACACTGTGGTGTAAGACAGACCAGAAATCAAAACGTTTTCACTTTCATTTTTTTAGGACTGACACTGGAGACTCCTTACATACATGTTGAATATTAAATATGAACCCTGTATACCATGAAAACCTATTTTAAAGTATATAATTGCACCAGTTTGATCTCCACTTCCAGGGGTTCTTCATCACAGCCTCGCAAAATGGCCGCCCTGGACTTAATTTCCCATCAGCCTCTTCACACTACACTACAGCTGAATCACATGACCCTGTCCCATGCTAGTGCTGTTCTGATTGCATTCACCTGTTTTGTGTTTCTCTTTGATTAATGGATCTGTTTTAAGGCCTGCTGGGTCTGGGTTCCGTGGTTAAGGTGCACTTGTGGCCCGGGTTCTCCAAATTCTAGCTTTGTGTCTTTTGTAGCTCTGTTAACTACTGCACGTGCACCTTCCCACGTGAAAGATACATATTAATGGCGTGATTATGTACACCAGTGGATTTATATTTCTGAGGGTGTACATGTCCCTGTGAATGAGCGGTTACTGTAGAAACCATGATTTATTATTGATGTAGCATGTTATAGCTGTTGTAAGTTATTTCTTTTATTTGTAAGTGAATGTTATACTCTTTTATTCTCAGCGCGCGCGTGTGTCTGTCCTAATCTGCAGGAATCCAGATTAAAAAGGACGACAGACACACACACACACACACACACACACACACAGTCACTGTGAGTCAATCCAGGATTTTTCTTCTTCTTCTTCTTCTTCTTCTTCTTCTTCTTCTGCAGAAGATAAACAGAAGCGTCTCTTCTCCACTGTTTCAGTTTTTTAGGGGCGTTGTAGATGTGCTAAATTGTGCACGCGAATTTCGGTCTCTCTCTCTCTCTCTCTCTCTCTCTCTCGCGCGCGCGCATTTACGGGCTTGTTTGTACACGCGCGCGCTTTTTTTTGTATAACAAACACCTATAGCACATATATAATATATATTTCTTCTCGGAACTGGAGAGAAGATGGTGAGGAAGAAACTGGTGATGTTTATTAGTTGAGGAACGCGGATGAAGTGAAGACGCAGCGATACACCGATACGCGGCGGCGTGCGTGTTTGTGTGCACGCGCCGGCGCCAGTGTGCGCGCGTGGACCAAAGTCGAGTCCGCGCGGAGAGCGGCAGAAGCGGAGCTCGGGGAGGAGGCGTATATGCGCTCGAGCAAGAGATCCCAAATTTTGACCCCCCTCCGATCAGCGGCTCAGCTCTAATCCGGTTCTAATGGGGGGAAGCTGTACGTGTATGCTCGTGCGTTATTTTTAATAATCCTCGTGCATCCTTACATCCATCTTCTTCCTCTTCTTCACCATCTTCTTCTCGAGAGGAATGTAGAGGGGATATAACTCTCTCTCTCTCTCTCTCTCTCTCTCTCTCTCTCTCTCTCTCTCTCTCCTGAGATTGAAGCATGATCTAATCCGGATCCTGGTCTTCTGGACGGAGGAAAGACGTGAAGGGAAATCGTTTTGCGCGCGCTGAATTTCGTCTGAAGTATGTGGAGGTTATAATGCGTTATAATTCAGGGGTGTTTGTATCATTCAACTTGATATAATGGAGTTTTCCATGAGTATGTTTTCTGCTGCACCAAATGGAGAAGCTTTTCCACTCTCACCACCTTCTCCTTCTTCTTGAGGAGCATCACGGGATTTTGACTTTTTTGGATTTCTGATTTAAAAAAATATTATTATTTAATTTTTTTAAAGGGGCGGATTCGTAGTTAATTTTTTTTGTGCTCGGAGTGAAGGATATGTTCTGCTGCTTTATCGGATGCTCCAGCAAAATGATTTTAGGATCGGACCGGATGGAGGAGAACCGAGCAGCAGGAGAAAATCCGACATGTGAGGAGATCGAGCTGCTCTGACCCTAACCGATCTCCTGAACTGAGCTGATATTACTGATCTAAGGTAAAGTTCATGCATGTTTATTAGATCATTTATCATTTATAATATTGATTCGGTGACACAGAGCGCGTGCCCTGTGGTGTGTGTGTGTGTGTGTGTGTGTGTGTGTGTGTGGTTTGGGTTTGGAGCTGTCCGGTCAGTCATGATGTGCTGTTTGCTGTGATGCATGATGTTATCCCGTTGTAAAATCTGGGGTGCTGCACGGTTCTGATAAACGACTAGAGGTCTAAAGGTGTGTGTGTGTGTGTGTGTGTGTGTGTGTGTGTGTGTGTGTGTGTGTCGTTAACGCAGCACCTTCTCATCTACAGCCTCACCCCATGCTTAAATCCGTATCAGCAAAATGTACATGTGCACTCTGATCTCATATTCCTCTGCTGTTCTGTGTCTCTGTGTGTGTGTGTGTGTGAGTGTGTTTTCTTGGCAGAGGTCCAGAACGATCATATATATATATATATATATATATAGTCATCTACTCTCTTCACCTCCATAGAAGACATGTGTGGGTTACAGCGGTGTGGTTCACTCGAGAGACACCATCTCTCGTCTCAATTAGGGAAGTGTGTGTGTGTGTGTGTGTGTGTGTGAGAGAGAGAGAGATAATTAGCAAGATGGTGAAATGAGCCAAATATACTGAGCGATGGTGATGTGGAAAATGGAAAGAGAGAAAGTGAGATGATGATGATGATGATGAGAACATTGTGCTCAGGATTCATTAGTGCATGAGATGGATGGATGGATGGATGGACAGCATAATGCAGATCTGCCACCTGCAGTCTAAATCCCTCGTGTTCCTCACTTCCACTGATTTGAATGTGATTAAATCCAAATAATGATTTATTTTTATACAAAAGGCCAGAAAATGATCCGCTCAGACGATGAACATCTCGTAAAAACGGTGAAGGTTGTCTCAGTTTGGCGTGAAGTTCTTGGCCTGAAGAAGTGCAGTGCCTCTTCACTTGGCTGGTGGTGCTGTAATGCAGTTTACGCTACAGCTGCATGCAGTGTGTGTGTGTGTGTGTGTGTGTGTGTGTGACCATACCACACTGGTGTGTTTTTTAAAATTCCCAACAGATTGATTTATTAAATCTGTTTCTGTTTCTTATACTTTGCATTTGATTCCATTACCTGAGGTGGAACGTCTCGGGAATATCCTGCATGGTGTAAAGATATATTTTTTTGTCCCGCTCACGTCAAATCTTTTCCAAAAATACAATCCTTTTATTTTCTTAATTAAAAAAAGAAATTGCTTCCAAGCATCTAACCGGAGTTCACCAGCAGATGACCATGGCTGCTACTCTTGACCGGTTAGCAAGATTAGCCACATTGCTAATGCTAGCACAGCTGAGTATCACTGCATGTGGTGTATAGCATCAGTTGTAGTGGAGCTGGTTGTAGTAGTAGTAATAGTAATAATAAAAATGAATTATAAACCCTCCATCCTCATTGTTTTGTTTTAGTTCACAGAGTATTAACGTTTCTGCTTCGAAACTAAATCCAAAAATGACCCCATAAAGAACCGTCTAAGCCAGGGGTGTCCGATCTTATCCGGAAAGTTCTGGTGTGGGTGCAGGTTTTCATTCCAACCATCTAGAAGCCACACCTGAGTCTATTGAAAGCCAAGATCAACTGATTAAACAGGTGTGGCTTCTGCTTGGTTGGAATGAAAACTTGAACCTACACCGGAACTTTCCGGATAAGATCGGACACCCCTGATCTAAGTGCAAAAAGAGCTAAATGCTAAATCCATGAGAAGTTCTAGTTATTAAGAAGAAAATAATGAGCAGTAATTTTGGAAAAGAATGAGAACGTGTAAAGGTTCATTGGTTTGTTGAACCCATAAAATTTAAGGTTAATACACACACACACACACACACACACACACACGCACACTTAAATAAAATCCAAAACGAAGGGGGAGGGGTACTTGAAGCAATCTTTAAGGGTTAATTGGATATTGAAACGTTCTTAGCATTTGAAAAGAGCGCTAATTGGAACCGTTTCAAATAGGAAATAGTTGTAGTTTCCCCCAGAGACTGCAGCTGTAATCATAGTAAGTGATTGATGAAAACACCAAATGAGAAGGACTTTGTTTTTCTGTGTTTGTTTACTGCATTAACAGATCAAATGTAAAGTATGTTGAAGCAGGATCAGTGGGTTGGGAACCCGGGTTTTACCCAGGGTTAAAATGTGTTTGAAAGTGAAATTATTACTGATCCGTTCAGGCGTTATTGGATTATTCATGTACGTATGCATTTGCTATGACTTGTATGGCTTTATCCTAGGATAAATAAATACGCCTTAATCGTGTTTCTGCTCGTTCTCGCCGAGCCGGAAACGCGCCGAGTGTTGCTGTGGGACAAACAGGGCGGAGATGCAGGATGTAGGGCTTCAATTTCGCCTTCAGCGGCAGTTATTTCTGTTCAGACACTCAGACGGCGACTTAATGTGCACCATTTCCTGTTCAGCAACAAATGATACACATCATCAATAAAATCACCAGCATTTCCAGCACATGGCAATAAACTGTACTGTTTAACGTAGTTTAGTGCTGGAGAAAGAGTTTGTGTGTGTGTGTGTGTGTGTGTGTTTTAACTAGGCTTAACCATCTACTGTGTGTGTGTTTTGGATAGAAAAACAATTGACTAATTAATTGATTTGTGCTCTTTCGCTGTATAAATTCACGTTCAGGTGGTTTATTAGTGTATGGAATTGCTTATCGATGGTGTGTTTATTGTGTTTGCTGTACGCTTGTTGCAGTTTGGCTTCGAGGGAAACTACTTCATTATATTTCACTTCTGGCTCCACAGACACGACAATAAAGCTTGACGTGATGCGATGTAAACTAACTTTATTTCACCTTCGTGATCATTTGGAACCACTAGGGGCTCGTGACGAACAGGTTCAAGCAAAGCAAGCAGAGGATGTTAATATTTCACACTCCGTGTGAGCCGGAGTGCTCATTATTAATGAATCGGCCGCCATTACAGAACTGAGAGAGAGTTGTTTACTCGTCTTATCAAGCAGATCTGCATTGGCATCATCATTGCCATCAGGACTGGTTTCTGTGGGGGGGTTGGGTAACATGGTACTTCTCTTTTGTTCTACATTTTGCACTCGGAGCGATAACATTGCCTGAAACACCTCAATATTGGAGGATATTAGACATCAGGGGCATTACATCATGCCTACTTAAAGCATTTACTCTGCGTTCATACTACAGTCTCTCTTGTCGCTTGTATTTTGTCTCGTGTGTGCGCTGTCCAGTGGATTACCAGATTAGCATAGTAAGTTATCTCTACTAGTTACTTACACTCTACAACTTCCTTCCAAGCTTTATTTTTTCTTCATAACATCTCTATACACGTTTAACGAGAGGCCGTGTACAATAGGATATGATGAAACCGCCGTTTTCATCCATTTTTCTTCCATTTTTTGTGTCAAACAGTAAAAGGGAACTAATTGCAAGTAGGAACTAAAGTTGTGACTGGGGAACTGAAGAAATGTTGCACCATATGATCCACAGGATCGGACTGAGGGGTTGCAGGGTTGATCACGCAGCGACGTCATTATGAACCGAATGGCTGCCGTTATATCTAGCATAACATTAACGTCATAGCGCGTCCTCTGCACATGAACATACCACCTTTATGATCGTTGCTATGGTTACATCGCGTTCTGTTTTGCCATCACTTTTAATCAAGCATCGTAGCCTATACATAATTAGCTATGGTGATGACGAAGTATAAACACAGAGCGCCAACCGTTTTTTATTTATTTATTTATTCATTTTTAATGCTTGTAGGCATAGTTAGGCATGGTCATATGAAATATGGTACAAATGATCTACAAATGATCTATATATATATATATATAATGCTAGATCATTTGTACCATATAGACAGTATATATATATATATATATATATATATATATATATATATATATATATATATACACACACATTTGGAAGCTCAATGATACGTTTATTTAACGATATGTGAAATCGATACACATGCGTATTGTGCTGTCATTATTCCATGTATTTTTGGCTCTGAACTCTGAAATCTTGTTGTTTTTATGATTGGTATTTGCATAGCTCTCCATAACTGTTATTAGGAGTCATCAAAAGCTCACATCATCATACATCACTTGGATTAAGTGCGTGTGTATCCTGCAGCTTTTTGCAGATGCAGCATGACCTGAATCCTTTGTGGGCTATTTTAGAGAATGAAAGGACAGAGTCAGGATTTTAGAGCGCAGCAGGCACTTTAAGTTTAGCAGGAAGTTGAACAGAATGAGAGAGAGAGAGAGAGAGAAACATATACTCCTGCACTGTGACTGACAGCACAAGGGGCCACTCCCCCTACACTGATCTTTACAAAGTCAAAGGCAAAACCTTTTTTTAATGAGACTTACAGAATGGAGTACAGAGGCCACACCTCCCTCACCACGACAGGTGCAGAGGCCACACCACGTTCACTAGAATTGAAAATATAGTGGCCATGCCTTCTGAACTAGTATGGATGCAGAGGCCACACCTTTTTCTCTAAAACTGACAGCACAGAGATTATACCTCCTCAACTATGATTGGTGCAGAGACCTGACCTTCTTCACTAGAACTGACAACTTGGAGGCCACACCTGTTTTTGCTGTAATGGGTGCAGAGTCCATGCCTCCTTCATTAGTCCATGTCTTCCTTGCTACAGGCAAACACTTCCTTCACCAGGTCTGACAGCAGAAAGGCCACACCTCCTTCAGAGGAACTGACATGTGCACATGTCATGCCGTCTTCACTGGACGTTCAGAGACCACACCTCCTTTGGTAGAGTTGATGACATATTTTTTTGTGACTGGTGCAGAGGCCACACCTCCTTCATTGACTGAGACTGATAACACAGATTCCACACCTCCTTTACTTTGTCCGGTGCAATGACCACACCCACTTGACTCAAAATTAATCCTCAAAGCTGTACCTTCTTAAGTGGACTGAGCTACATGGCAAAAATATCACTTGAATTACATGAAAACATTTTTCTTGCTACGTATCACAATATTTCATTTTGTATAAAATGAAAAAAAAAAAAAAAATGGCAAAATATGAGCCCCGTATTTGAGAAATACACCAAAGCATTTCAATTTCAGTTAACATTTCATTTCTTTTAACCAAAAAAAGGGTTTAATAAACAACAGGAGTAACATTTTAATATCAATGGTATTGTGGCATTGCCCGACACTGTTTGTTGCCCTGAACATGGTAAATGGTGTGTTTTGGAGCGTTGGCATCACATGTGGGATGAAATGGTGCAGTAAACAGCAGGGTATCTGTCTGTGATAATGAGCTGTCAGCGGTGAGCTCTGATCTCGACGCCCCGCCAGTGCGAACTGTGGGAAAGTGACAGCTGTGTATAGAAATAGACACTGTGTATAAATGCCAGTGAGGTTATAATGTAATTAGACGTGTCTGTGAGTGTGTTCTGTCCATTTGTGTGTGTGTGTGGTCCGTGTCCTGTGCCCTCTGTATAGGCAGGGTTGAAGAAAAAATGAGTGCTTCCCTTCAGAAGAGAAAGAGTGCTTCCTTACATGAGAAACGTTTTGTAACTACAGACAGACAATAACATAAAAATGTATGTGACATCATGAGACCACACCTCCTTCACTGGAACTGACAGGTAGAGAGACCACACCTCCTTCACTGGGACTGACAGGTAGAGAGACCACACCTCCTTATATTTACATTTATTCATTTAGCTTTTATCCAAAGCGACTTACAAATGAGAGCACACTCACACACCAATGGTAGCAGAGCTGCATGCAAGGTGCTAGCTTGCCATTGGGGGCAACTTAGGGTTCAGTGTCTTGCCCGGGCCGGGATTCGAACCACCAACCCTACGATTAGAGGACAACCCGCTCTACCGACTGAGCCACAGCCGCCCACAGCCACTTCCTTCACTGGGACTGACACGTAGAGTGGCAATACCTCCTTCACTGGGACTGGTGGGTAGAGAGGCCACACCTCCTTCACTGGGACTGATGGGTAGACACCAGGCCTCCTTCACTGGACCGGTGGGTAGAGAGGCCACGCCTCCTTCACTGGGACTGATGGGTAGAGAGACCACGCCTCCTTCACTGGGACTGATGGGTAGAGAGACCAAGCCTCCTTCATTGGGACTGATGGGTAGAGAGGCCACACCACTTTCACTTGGACAGACAGTTAGCCAGGCCATGCCTCCTTCACTGGGACTGACTGAAACAGTGGCCACACCTCCTTCACTTATTTCTCGAGCTGTATTTCTCAGGTTGAAACGCTTCACAGATCTCTTCAGGATCTTCACTCTGCTGCTGATCAGAACTGATTATTCAAGTCTAATTCCATCTGATGACTCCTTCCACATTTTCCACTTCATGCTACTTCATCTTTAAATGAGCTTCGCCTCTGAACCGTGAGTGCTGGAAGAGAAAAAGCATCAATGAATCAAGACTCATTAGTTTGCTATCCACTTACACATTTTTCTGGCTAGAGAAGACAGAATTTCAAAAACTGGCTAAATATCCCAGACAGTCTTTAACTGTGAGAGAATCAGGCCAATCTCGGGTTCTTCCTTTTACATGCCCAATCTGAGCAAGATCAGGTAGTAGACGTAATCCAGACAAATCCACGTAAACAGATCAAAAGAACACGTTTAATCTTTGACTTGCTGAGGATATCTGTAAGAACATGTTTATTGAACATTTAGGGAAGTGACAGCGCATTGTAACACTCGGATGTTTTCTGACATACCGCGCTTATTTCTAATCATGTACCACATTCCCAGATCGCGTAATGTTCATCTCTGACAGGTTCTAGGCATCGAGAAGAAACTAATGAGCAGTAATTGCTTTGAGTTTGTAGACCGCACTTACCCAGTTCAAGTATTCTTGAAGCGTTCATCAGATAATTATGTCTTCTGAAAGGGTTCTGCTCGGAACTCTGTGAGACATTGAAACACCCTGTCGTCGAGATCTTCATAGAAACTTTATTTAACAACTTTTTAGCTTTCATCTTGTAACGATCATCTCTCTCGGTAATATAAACCAGGTTCCTAGAACTGGACGTTCAAATGGATTTTCATTAGTCCGCTATTAGAGAAATCGAGTCTCATACACACACACACACACACACACACTCACACACACACACACAAACACACACCACATGTCATTTTGTTTAAAACATTTAAATAACTATGTAAATAAATAAATAAAGCTCGCATTTACTGTAGTCCCCATATTCGCTTTTTTTGTATTCTGAGATTGGAATACATTACAATAAACATGTTTACGTTTAAAGAGTGAGGTGAAAGGTGGAGTAGTGATTGGATTAGGGATAAATTTAATCTGGCCTGACACACACACACACACACACACACACACTGTGACGGCTGAATGTCAATAAACCGAATGAAACATCATTTGAAACACTGATTGAATCACAGTTGCTGTGAATACAAACCAAGCCACAGGGTTCATCGTAAAATGGCTTCCTGATACATGCCATATAGTGCACTATGTAGTGTGTACAATAGTTTAGTGCTCTTTTCAGATTTAAACCCGAGGCAAAGTGGGTGTGGCTTAAACCAGGAAGGTGTTTTTTGTTTGTTTGTTTGTTTGTTTTTGCTGTAGAAATATGAGCAGCGTCGGCATGGCATGTTCTTGAACAGTTAATCGACCTCAGCTATATCTGTCCGGTTTTATTTGTATCTGTCGGTGATATTTTCTGCTTCACAAAATATAAACAAATTTAGTAATCTCATTGAAACCACCATGACCCTGACCAGGCAGGTACTAACGATGATGAAAGCACGAGCGCTGGAAATACAATACATCACACAGCATTGCGTGCCTCATGGTAATGTTCACATTAATAACCGAGGTCTCGTACTGTGAAAGTCATATCTGGATCTCTCGTCTCTCGTCCTCTGGACCTCCTCCGCGAGGATCACGGTCTCGATCCGTCACTCCATTCTCAACCTGTAAACCTTTCTGGCAAACTTTCTTTCTTTCAAAAACAATTCACAACAGTGTGTCTGTATTTGTGTATCTGTTTAGAACACTTCCTCCATTCAGTCCTTATTTGTTTACGTCCTGAGTGTATGAGCCACTATGCTAGGTTTTAGTGTATGTAGGGAGGAGGAAGTCATTTAGCAATTCTCTGGATTGATGGTTACTATAGAAACAGCATGCACGCACAGTACCTGGGAAATAAAAATCTGAAATAACACCTTTTTTTGTTTGCGTGATATTTGAAGCCAACTGTTTGAACAATCATGCTTGAATCGGTACAGTGTGTCTCAGCACCTGAGTAGTACAAACTTGCAGGACAAACACACGCGGAACCCTGAGGAGGTTCTTTTCTTTACTCCGAATCGCAACATGAAGGTGCTTCTTCTGGGAACTTCTTAGAGTGATGCACATGAAAAAGCTCATGTAGGACACTCACGGTTGAGGAGTGTATATTACATGCATGGTTATGGATAACTGCTTTTTAAAATGTATTTATTTTTTTTGTACCCCTGTGATGTACCACTGTGAGAGACGATATGTTCTGTATTCGTGGACGGAGAGTTTGTTCTGCATGCCGGAGATTTCTCTGCCGTGGAGGCGGCCATGTTTTGATGGTGTGACCACAGGGGAAGTTTTGCACGCTCAGCTGGGGGCAGTGGAGGTGTTGGTGTTTAGAACAGCTCTGTTAGTCGCTGTCCATGGTGCTGAACTCCAACTCTCAATGGTTCTCTGATCGACATGCTGACCAATCACACGGCAGGAAATACAGTTTAACAATCTCTCTCTTTTAAACCTTCTTCTTCTCTATTTTTTCTTTTTCATTTTGTCTCTCTTGTTCTTTCTCACCGTTTCCATGGTGTCCTTTTATCTAATTTGTTTCTCTGCCTCTTTCTCTCTGGCCCTTTAACCCCGTTCCCCTTTTTCCTGCTCGCTGTTTCTATTTATCCCTTTTTTAAAAAGTATATATTGTTTCTCTTTTCCCTATTTTTTTTTTACGGAATTCATCAGTTCCCTTTATCTCAATATTTCTCTTTGCTGTCATTTCTCATTTTACCTCCCTTTCTACTTTCTCAATTTTTCACCTCTGCTCCATTGTTTCTTTCTTACTCTTACTGTTTTCTTTCTCTCTCTCTCTCTCTCTCTCTCTCTCTCTCTCTCTCTCTCCCTCTCTTTCTCTCTATTTCTCTCTCATGTCTCTCTCTCTTTCTCTCTATTTCTCTCTCATGTCTCTCTCTCTCTCTCTTTCTCTCTATTTCTCTCTCATGTCTCTCTCTTTCTCTCTCTCTCTCTCTCTCTCTCTCTCTCTCTCTTCAGTCCACTTCCTTCAACCTTTTTCATGTCTTTCTTTAATTTCTTTTTATCTGTTTCTGTTCCTCTTTCTCGCTCTGTCTTCTATCATTCTTCACTTTTTCACTGGTTTTCTTTCTCTGTCCTTCTCACTTTCTCCACCTCATATAGCTGTGCTAAATCCACACACTCGTCCTCCAGCTCCCCGTCTCTCCTCTGTGATTAATCACACACTGCAGGTGTGTGTGTGTGTGTGTGTGTGTGTGTGTGTGACCTGCATGCTGAGAACTTTTATTTACTTATTTATTGCAGAAACACAGGAGATTTCTGAGACAGAACAAAGGGACAGAGTGAGATTAAAACGTGAGTAATTCAGGCCAGTGAATATCAGGGGATTTTTCTGAAGTGTGTGAGAGAAAGTGTGTGTGTGTGTGTGTGTGTGTGTGTGTGTGTTTCAGCACTGTAGTTATGAGCGAATTCCTCTGAGCACAGATTAAAGAAAGATTTAATCTGGTTTTTAACATGACAGTAAATGACGGCATGTTTTCCCAGTAAATGTAATTAACTGACTCAACAAACAGGACAAAGGCCACGCCTCCTTCGCTGTGGCCGGCGTGCAAGCCACACCTCCTTCGCTGTGGCCGGCGTGCAAGCCACGCCTCCTTCTCTGTGGCCGGCGTGCAATTCACGCCTCCTTCGCTGTGGCCAGCTTGCAGGCCACGCCTCCTTCGCTGTGGACAGCGTGCAGGCCATGCCTCCTTCGCTGTGGCCAGTGTGCAAGCCACGCCTCCTTCGCTGTGGCCGGCGTGCAGGCCACGCCTCCTTCGCTGTGGCCGGCGTGCAGGCCACGCCTCCTTCGATGTGGCCGGCGTGCAGGCCACGCCCCCTTCGCTGTGGCCGGCGTGCAGGCCACGCCTCCTTCGCTGTGGCCAGCGTGCGGGCCATACCTCCTTCGCCTGTGGCCGGCGTGCAGGCCATGCCTCCTTCGCTGTGGCCGGCTTGCAGGCCATGCCTACTTCGCTGTGGCCGGTGTGCAAGCCACGCCTCCTTTGCTGTGGCCAGCTTGCAGGCCACACCTCCTTCGCTGTGGCCGGCGTGCAGGCCATGCCTCCTCGCTGTGGCCGGCTTGCAGGTCACGCCCCCTTCCTTGTGGCCTACGTGGAGGCCATGCCTCCTTTGCTGTGGCCGGCGTACAAGCCATGCCTGCTTCGCTGTGGCCGGCGTGCAGGCCATAGGTCCTTCGTCGTGGTCGGCATGCAGGTCACGCCCCCTTTGTTGTACCCGGCGTGCAGGCTACACCTCCTTCGCTCACTCTCCCTGCCTCTTTCTATTTTCTTTCACGTTCTCTCTTTTGACTTCTTCTTTCACTTTTCTTCTTTTCTTTTTCCTTCTCTTTTATCTGGTTCTTTTCCTTTTTTCACCCACCTTCTCCCTCACTCTTTCAATTCAATTAAATTTTATTTGTATAGCGCTTTTTACAACAGACATTGTCTCAAAGCAGCTTTACAGGAATATAAACACAGTACATACAAAGTAAAAGTGAGAATTTATCCCAACTGAGCAAGACACTGAGTGGCGACAATGGCAAG
>JAFFST010002437.1:9160-19163 GCA_022414735.1 Noturus placidus | reverse complement strand
GGTATTTCCTCAACATGGGGGGGGTCACAAAAATGATATCGACATTTTCAGCTGCTGCCACGTTCTTTTAATGCCTGCAGGATTGCACCTATACATGAAAATTAAATTAATAGGATTAATAAAATCGTGTTCTGCCAGTTTCAGCTCTGATATTATGACAGTCAGGTTATAACAGTCCAAAATAGTTCTTCATTATTAACTACAAATGACATCTTCAGCAAGTCTAATTAGATTCATATAATAATTACTATCTCTAGAAAGTATTGGTCTACTTACTAATTTGGTCTACTTACTTATTAATTACTTTCTAAATACCAAATCATCCTCAACCACTTGACCAATAAGGAGAGACAAGAAACTGCACTTCTAATGCTTTCAGATAAACAATATACAACTGCATGAATTATTCCTGAATTGACCAAAGTGTGTAACTAGAGGGAGCTTACATTCAAAATATACCTTTTAAACTGTGATGTTAAATCCACTATTGTTTTATATAGAATTGTTTTATAGTCTTTAATTAAATGACAGTATTTAGATTACTTAGTAATTAATTACACCCAACACTGTATAAAAGTAATTAAAATGTAAACTTATGCATGGACTCGAGCAGCTATTTTCTCCCAAGCTAAAGGACTCTCTGTCCTTTCTCTGCCTTTTTGTCTGACGCTGTTGCCATGGTGTCTGACGCTGTTGCCATGGTGACTCATAATATCTGCGCTCCATTGATAATGGCTTTTTGTAGTTGTGATGCACGCGCTTAACTCAGAGTCACTCAACTTCGAGTTGATTGAACTCACTCATTTCAGCTGTTCTGTAACCGAAAACTCAGAGTTTCCCAACTCAGGGTAAGAACACTCAGAGCTCAAGTTTTAACTCAGAGTTGGTTGAACCTCCTTCGTGAAACGGGCCCCTGGTCTACGTAGTGCATTTATGAATCAATTTGTGAATTAATATTTTGTTGTACTACTTCCAGGTCTGCTGATGTTGGACATACTCGAGCTAATGCTTTAGAGTATATTTTTCTTTCCTGACTTTTATTCATATCTAAGAAAATAAATAAAATTTTCCCACACATTGTAGCTTTTAAACATTTGAATGTGATTGCTTTGTCTTTGAAGATATAAACATTATGTAAATTCCAACAGTGAAGTAACTGTGAAAATTGTTCTGACAGCCCTGATAGATGCTGAAATATTCCAGAAATACAATTTGTAAAATCCTCCACATTTGATGACGATGATGATGATGATGATGATGGAGTCAGTTCGAGTCTTAAACCAGTGGGAACGCGAGCCGGGTGTTAAACCTCACTGGGTCACTCTGTGATCATCAGGGCTGTGATGGAAAGCTATAACCACTTTGATCTGTTTCATAGAACCCCCTCCAACACACACACACACACGTTGTCGATTGGCCGCTTGGTGCAGTCTGGGTCGAGGTCTTTCTGCTCTTCAGCTCCAACCGTGATGCATAACTCCATTATTTGACAAACTAGGTCATGGTAAATTTATCATTGGCTCTCTCTCTCTCTCTCTCTCTCTCTCTCTCGCTCTTCACACCCACACACACACACACACTCTGCTCTACACATCTGGGTCATCGAGAGCCAGACACAGAGATGGAAGTATTCACGTTCCTATCATTTCACTTTCAGGTTCCTAAACTATCATTTGTAATGTTAGTGTTACAGAAATGAAAGAGTGCTAATAATAATAATAATCATAATCATAATAATAATAATAATAATAATAATAGTAATAGTAATAATAATAATAATAATAATAATAATAATAATAATGATAATGATAATAATAATAATAATAGTAATACTACTACTACTACTACTAATAATAATAATAGTAATAATAATAATAATAATAATAATAATAATAAGTGAGATTATAACGAGCATTTCCACTCCCACACTATATTTAGATAAAAAGGTTAATCTGGAACGGGGACGATAAAATCATCACACAAAACTTACGCTGAAGGTGATGCTACCACCACCGTGCTTCACAGTGGGCGAGATGTTCTCAGGATGGTGTGCAGTCTTGGGTTTTTTCATGATAAACCTAGCGCTTTGTTCTAGTTCTATTTTGATCTTATCTGACCAGAGAAACTTTGTTTTCCCTCGTGTGAAGTCTCAAACAGGCTTTCTAGCGAACTTTAAAAACAAACAAAGAAAAACTTTTCTATCGTTCAGTGCAGCCTAATCGATCGAGAATGTCCATAATGCAGGTTTTTAGTCTCGACTACGGCACACAGTTATCAAAACGCTCGTTTATAATTGTTTCCTTGCAGTCCATGTCCGGTGTTAATCACGTGCCTCTGCATGTCTCGTTTCCATTCAAATCCTCAAAATGTTCAATATCGGACCTGAAACTGCACGCATCAAGCTCCACAAGCGCACATAAATCCCAGCTTTTGATTATTTATTTATTTATTTATTTTCCCTCCATCTTCATCTGCAGTGTTTGACGCATTATGATTAATCACGCGCCGGCCGTTAATGGTCCCCGGACACCACATGATGTACGATCTCCTCTGTTCCCTTCTCTGAATATGGAGGAAAAGCCATAAAATTTGATGACAACATTCCTTTAACATCAGGTCACACATCAGGGAGAATACAAGGAAATATACAGAGCGCACGCTGTAGCTTCTGTAAAAAGCACCACGGCTTTAAATCCGAGCGAAACCATCGACTCGGACGCACAGCGAGTCATTTCCATCATTTTACAGTTTATTAGATGCAGATCGGATTATGAGATTCTCATATTCTCAGATGTTTGTTGTTAAATGTGAAATAACGGGTTTATTTCACCATGAATTCATAATTTCCTTCAACTATTTAGTCTTTAGTACAGAATGTGTAGTTTTCCAAATTCAGAATAAACTGAAGTCTATAAAAAAACTTTTTATTAGATTAAAGTCTTCTCACAGGACTCAGTAGGTTGCGTTCCTCGCCGGTTTTAGGACATTTAGAAAAAAAGAGAAAAAAAAGATACTAGTTGCATGTTTCTGTTAAACACTGAGATAAAGTAAGATTATAATCAATTTAGTCAATTTGAAGACAAAAACCACCCTGAAATGATGCTAGTTAAAAAGAAAACATTTGCTAGCTTTGTTAGACCGTGATTATGCTGCTGATGATAAAAAAGGATTATGGTAGTTTTTCTAAACCAAGGTTATGCTAGTTTTGATAAACTGAGGTTATGCTCGCCTTGTGCTCGATGCTTCCTGGGATGCTTCCTGGGATGCTTCCTGGGATGCTTCCTGGGATGCTTCTTTGGGCGGCTGTGTCTCAGTCGGTAGAGCGGGTTGTCCACTAATCCACTAATCGTGGGATTGGCGGTTCGAATCCCGGCCCGGGTGATCCCATGCCGAAGTGTCCTTGGGCAAGACACTGAACCCTAAGTTGCCCCCGATGGCAAGCTAGCACCTTGCATGGCAGCTCTGCTACCATTGGTGTGTGAGTGTGCTCTCATTTGTAAGTCGCTTGTAAATGTAAAAATGATATTTCTGTAAAGCTGCTTTGAGACAATGTCCATTGTAAAAATCGCTATACAAATTGATTAATTAATTAATTAATTAAATAGGCTCCAGGTTCCCCCGTGACCCTGAAAAGGAGTAAGCAGTTGAAGATGGATGGATAAGGTTATGCTAGTTTTGCTAAACTGAGGTTATGCTAGTTTTGATAAACCGTGGTTATGCTAGTTTTGATAAGCTGAGGTTGTGCTAATTTTGATAAGATGCGGTTATGCTAATTTTGATAAGATGAGGTTATGCTAGTTTTGATAAGATGAGGTTATGCTAGTTTTTCTAAACTGAGGTTATGCTAGTTTTGATAAACCGAGGTTATGCTAGTTTTGATAAAATGAGGTTATGCTAGTTTTGATAAGCTGAGGTTATGCTAATTTTGATAAGATGAGGTTATGCTAATTTTGATAAAATGAGGTTATGCTAGTTTTGATAAGATGAGGTTATGCTAGTTTTTCTAAACTGAGGTTATGCTAGTTTTGATAAACCGAGGTTATGTTAGCTTTGATAAACTGAGGTTATGTTAATTTTGATAAGCTGAGGTTATGCTAGTTTTAATATGCTGAGGTTATGCTAGCTTTGATAAACTGAAATTTATGGTAGCTTTGCTAAGCTATGGTTTATGCTAGTTTAAAAAAACACAAGATTTTTTAAGTAGTGTTTGTGCTGCTTGTATTTGAATATAGACGTTGCAGTGTGTTTAATAACTTTTCCAGGACGTTCGTACAGAATGTTTACTCCTCGTTATTCACGAGCTGTGTGAATTTTGTTTCATGTCCTTCGCATGAATACTTTTCCCTCGTCTGCCTGTAGCCTACCGCGTGCCTGAAGCGAAGCTGAGGGAAGAGTGTGAATGCTAAACCATTTTCCTGTCATTATGGTGTGTTTGCTAAAGTGAGACCTCCTGGGGTGCACATGACACACACACACACACACACACACACACACTCATATACAGGATCTGATCTCACAAACACTCTCCTCTCATGTTTGTTCTAAGATGCTGAAACGTTTGGAGAATTCAGCCCTGCTTTTTCGGAATGATTGAATCTGAGGTTGAGACGATTAGCTTTATTAAATGTATTATTAGATCGAAGTCCTCAAATTGACTCTCAGGACTGGGAAACTTCCCAATCTTTCTCGAAATGAAAATGTGAATGGTTTTATTGGTTTCCATTAAACACTGAGACGCATTTCGATAATCTGATGTTTCAGTAGAGAGTTTCATTCAGGACAAATTGCTACTATTGATAAACTAGGATTATGCTAGTTAAAAAAACAAAACCCTTAGATTATACTAGTTTGGAAAAACTGATATTGTTCGGTCAACTGAGATTATTTTAGCTAAATAAAGCCAAAATTTATTTAGCTAAATTAATTAATTTAGCTAAATAAAGCCAATTATGCTAGTTAAAAAAAAACGAACATTATGCTAGCTAAGATAATTTTAAACCGTCTTAGTTTCATTCAATTGAGATTACACTAGCGTAAATAATCTAAGGCTATTCTAGTAAACAACCCCAGATATTTTAGTTTTGAAGATTCTGCAGTTGGTGATACACTTGAGACCATGCTAGTTTCAATAAACTGCTCTGCAAGTTAAATCTTCACCTTAAATTTGAAACAAAACAACCCATTCAAGTTTAAAAGTCCTTGTTATGATGATTGTCCTCAGAACGTTTTTGTCGGCTAGATGGGCAAAGAGGAAGAATACCTGCTGAAACAGGAAGAGATTAAACAACGATCAATAAACTTCAGTGATTATTGGATTGAAGGTCGAGCGACGAACTGCAGAGCGCTGACTAAACTCAAAGAGCAAAGAGAAGGCTGTCGAAAACCGCCCGAGCACTAATCCATTACACACGCCGCTTCATTAAAGGGTCATTACGCCTTAATGACACTAACGATTCAACCTGAGCAATATGAGGATTACACACCTGGAGGATGTGAGATACCATGAATTGAGTGTGTGTGTGTGTGTGTGTGTGTGTGTGTGTGTGTGTGTGTGTGTGTGTGTGAGGGAGTTATAACTCTTTTCAGTGAGTCAGATCATTTGACTCCATTGGAGTCGATTCCTAAATGACTCCCTGCCATTTTCTGGCCAAAGACATTCATTTTTGTTCATCGGTCACTGAAATGATTCAATAGAATCTTAATTTAACATTTATACATGAGTTAGTTTAGTTTTGAAATTCTACATCTCACCGTTCTTGCTAAAACTCTTAAACTCGTTATTCTGCGCCAAACAAATCTAGATCTAGATAGAATCGGGTGATCCCATGCCGAAGTGTCCTTGGGCAAGACACTGAACCCTAAGTTGCCCCCGATGGTAAGCTGGCACCTTGCATGGCAGCTCTGCTACCATTGGTGTGTGAATGTGATCTCATTAGTAAGTCGCTTGTAAATGTAAAATGATATTTCTGTAAAGCTGCTTTGAGACAATGTACCATTGTAAAAAGCGCTATACAAATTGATAAATTATTATTATATGCGAGTGCTTCAGATATGCGAGTTGACTCTTTTTTTTTAAATATATTTATTTATTTTATTATTTTTTATTATTTTTTTAAAAAGTCTTTTTAATAACCTTTGGCTCATTTTAAACAACATACCATTTTATTATGCTACATAATGAGATACAGGTGTTCTAGATCTAACAAGATAGACATGACGAAACGATTCGTCTCCGTATCGGCTCGTCTGCAGGAAGTGAATTAAACGTGCTGCATGTCTTGGATTTGAAAGAAAGGAAGACTGTAAGTGAGAAAGTAAGGAAGAAAAATGGCTTATATATCTACATTAATCTTACTTTCCAAGTCATATCTTAATGTTCACCGAAAAGACTCGACTCAAGGAGTCGAATCAGAGTGTCTACTCATTCTCCGAAGGACACACCTCCAAACTGAGATTCACTAATACAATTTGTTCGTTATTACTGTATGTAAAACGAGGAAACCGTGCAGTGTGTTAATGACCAGTTCTGTATATAATAACAGCTTAAAAAGCAAACCACGGCAAAATAGCTTTATTACTTATACATAAAATATCTTCTCAAAAATAACTAAACGAAAAGGTTAACGAGCAATTAAAAAGCACAACATCCTTCGGAAACTCCTCTTTGATGATAGACGAACATTTCCACCTCAGCCGGGTGTATTTTTCTTTTTTCTTTTTGTTGCAATATTTAGGTGTTAATTTAAAACATTAAAAAGGCTTTCATTCAAACGGTTCTTTCAGAATTTCCCGAAAAGATCTGGGAGGAACCGGTAATGTTAATTGCTGTCGTTTCATTCTACGACAAACACCTGTGTCATAAATACCCTTTTTATAGATTTATATTTGTGATGAATCGTTTAACCTTGTTCATTTCTACATACAGATGTTGCGTTAGTGTTTGATGAGCTGATGTCGTCGGACCTCAGATTTCAGGACGTCAGCAGGGAGAGAGGAAAAATCCAAAAGTGTTGATGCAGCCATTTTATCCACACACACACACACACACACACACACACACACACACACACACAGACAGACCATGGACATGACACTAAGTTCACGCCACTTTGCACAGCAACATCTGGTCCACACTAAACTGCACATCAGACATTTTTTTTTATGCTGCAGATACACAGAAGAGCATTTTAAAGCATAAAGCCTGAAATGATCGAGAAACATGCACGTAATGCTGTTTCATCGGGACAGGTCAGCGCTTGTGCAGATAGATTCTAGCCGAATCGTGAGTGAAGAAGGACGAGAGCGACACTGCCTGATGTTCCATTAGCTCCTGAGAATCATCTGAGAATGCAAAATCGATAACGTGAAAACGGAGTGATTCACGGCACATTCACATCTTCTGTCCGTTTGAACGGGACCCTGGTGTGTTCTCCTACTCAGGGAGGTTCTGCAGGCAGGAGAGAACGCAGTCATCGTGCTCAGGTCCGACATCTGAGCGAGGTGGACTCTTGCAGGTGAAGTTTAATTGCAGTGAGAATGTGAATTGATTCTGAATCGACTCCCTTGAGGAAGTGAATCAAACGTGTCTTCAGTATTGAGTAGAAAGAAAGGAAGAAAAAAGGAGAATAAGGACGAAAGAAAAGCAAATCATATGCACGCTGAATCTCAGTGTTCACAGTGTTGAATAAAAAAGTCAACTCGTTCGTAAACGACTCGTTCGAGACTTCACTCCAACTTTTTTTCATAATTATGTAAAACTAGGAAACAGTGCAGTGAGTCCAAGAGTTGAACGTGTGTGTGTGTGTGTGTGTGTGTGTGTGTGTGTGTGTGTTATATAATAGACTTCTTCCCTTTACTTCTGCCCAATCAAATGTAAATTTAATGAACACACTCGTCTCACAATGTTACACACATTTCATTAAAATCGCTCATTTTATTTTTTTTAAAAAGAGCCTGTTTGGGGTTTAATAATTTATTTAATTATAACCGTGCCTGCTGATCCGCTGTCTAGCTAATTTCCCCCGTATGTATTATTCAGCTGTGTGTGTGTGTGTGTGTGTGTGTGTGTGCTCTAGCCACTTAGTGCATGAGGCTGATTCAGACACGCACACGGTCTCTGACTCTGCACTTCCATTTTTGTCTTTTTTTTATTCTTTCTTTGCTGTGAGCAGTGTGTAGATGTGTGACTGTGTCCTGTTCGCAATCTGCAGTGTAAAGTATGACTGGACGCTCTCACACACACGCACCAAGGAAAAGAGTTGACACAGTTGTAGAGATAGAAAATATGACCAAATGATATTTAAATAAAAATGAAACACGGTGTGTGGAGTGGGTTTAAGAAAAATGACCAATGGAGTGTTTTATTCCTCTTACCCTACAGAAATGTAGAAACCATATAGCATACACTTTTATCCATTTTTATCTGTGCTCTCTCTCTCTCTCTCTCTCTCTCTCTCTCTCTCTGTGTTTACATTATTTGATTAGAAAGCAGATTTCTCTCTCTTCTCTTTACATGTATGCAAATATTTACTCTGTATATTTATGTATATTTCTGTGTACACTGAATATTTGCTGTGTGTGTGTGTGTGTGTGTGTGTGTGTGTGTGGTTTTCAGTGGTGTTGCATTGGTGATAATGTGGTGAATATATTACTTAATTTATGCAACGTTATGAAGGAGGCTTACATAAACGCTCCAGTGTGATATAACAGTGAGTAATGATGCCTCGACTGTATTACAGCTACATAACACACACACACACACACACACACACACACACTTGGTGTTCATTGCACACACACTCCTGCACTGCAGACCACCTCGCTGGCTTTTAATGACTCTTTAAGCACTTTGTAAAACTTAAATTATAAAACTCACAGAATCGTGTTATGCAGATTTTCCATATATGTCTATATTTTTTAAGAGTTAGTGGCTCCATTGTTCCAGTAGCAGGTTTGTAATTTACGGAGACGAAATACAGCTTAAAAATGTTGTACTGGTCTAACTTGCTGAAATTCTTAGAGTTTTTTACGGTAGGCCTGCTGTTCCAGCAATTACGGGTTATAATAACATTACTGTAATGTTAAAACATCAGTCAGATATAAACATCGTCATGACAATAGTACCAAAAACAATACAGTGCTGAAGTACTGAAACAAATCAAGGAATCCAAACCTTTTTAAGGATTGAAATGACTCAAACAGGGCAGTGGTAGCTCTACCTTGGACTTCTGATCATAAGGTCATGAGTTCAAATCCCTAAAGCCCTTGAGCAAGGCCTTTAACCCGTAATTGCTCAGTTGTATAAATGTAAGTTGGTCTAGATATCAAACTGATAAGCTGAAACCTTGTGAAGGACCAAACTTTGAGTGGGGCTCTTTAAGGAATCAAATTGAGGAGCTGGAATCTTTAAAGAATCAAGTTTGTCATGTTCATGAAGAGTGCTTTGAGCATCCATATACAATGAAACTCTTGTGCCACAGGTGACCACTCGTACCCAGACAAATGATAAGTGACCTCTTGCAAAAAGTCTGGAACCTCTGCAGATTTCTGTGAGGCAGGTAATTCAGTGGTTTCTCGTCTCTTGTCAGTAGGAGAGCCATACTTGTCTTGAGCTTGTTGTCCAGAGATTGAACACTTGCCAGTAGAATGATGGGTAATGGAAACATTACCAGTAGAAACATAAAGAAACTCCAGCTAGTCCAGAACGCAGCTGCTAGGGTTCTAACTAGAACCAAGAAATATGACCACATCACCCCGATCTTATCCACACTGCATTGGCTCCCAGTTAAATCTCGCATAGATTTTAAAATACTATTATTAACCTATAAAGCACTAAAAGGTCTCGCACCACAGTACTTAAGCGATCTTTTGGTCGTCTATGATCCGCCACGCCCACTTAGATCCACAGATGCAGGTTATTTGACTGTACCGTGAATAGTGAAGACTACAGCAGGGGGAAGAGCTTTCACTCATAGAGCTCCACAGTTATGGAACAGTCTTCCAT
>JAFFST010002422.1:7638-23063 GCA_022414735.1 Noturus placidus | reverse complement strand
GAAAGGGAGATTTGATATGGGTCTATAGCTGGACAGTTGAGCAGGGTCAAGGTCAGGTTTTTTAATCAGCAGTTTAATAACTGCAAATTTAAATGATTTAGGTACATAGCCAGTGCTAAGGGAATAATTGATTATATTTAAAAGAGGTTCAATTATTCCATGACAAATCTGTTTAAAGAAAGAAGTCGGTACAGGATCGAGTATGCAGGTTGATGAATTGGCTAAAGACATTATGGAAGCTAGTTCAGTCTCTCTAAGAGGAGTAAAATGTTGTAGACATTGATTTGATATTCATATATTATTATCTATAGGGCTAGTTATAATACTGTCTGGTTTTAATTTAATAGCCTGAATTTCACATCTAATATTATCAACTTTATCAGTGAAAAAGTGTAATGAAATCTTCACTACTATGTAATGATTGAGTGTTTCTCTCTGTAGTGGTTTTATTCCTAGTTAATTTTGCTACTGGGTTGAACAGAAATCTGGAATTGTTTGTATTATTTTCTATTAAGGTAGAGAGATAGACTTTTCTAGCGTCACTAAGTGATTTTTTATACTTCAGTAAACTCTCCTTCCATGCAGTTTGGAATATCACCAGTTTTGTTTTGCGCCATTTACGTTCTAATTGTCTAGTGGTTTGTTTTAAAGTACGCGTTTGATCATTATACCACGGTGCTAGTTTTTTCTCTCTAATTAATTTCCTTTTCGGTGGAGCCACTCTATCTAATGTGTAGGGAAGAGTTGACTCTAAGCTTATAGTCGCATTATCGAGGTCTATCGGATCGGACTGTAATCTAAATCTAATTGACGTTTCTGAGAGACTATTTATGAAGCTAGTTGCTGTAGCTGGTGTGAAGGTACGTTTTACACGTGAACAGCCTCAGGGACACAAACAGGAGGAATAGACACACTAGAAACCATCATTATCTGTAAATTAATAACTAGAAAATAAACTTTAAGAAAAAGTACTCAATAATCAAAACACAGTGACTTAACAAAAGCAAAACGACAACCAAGCACAAAAATAACCAGACTTGCATTAAGGCTCCAGCAACTGAGGAGGCTATACAAGCAACTTAAATAGATTAGCAGGGAAAATAAACACCTGGGTACGATTAGACATGAAATGGAGGGAGACAACAGAAGAAGAACTTCTGCAGTTACAGTCAGGGTGGCCTCTAGTGGCCAAAGATGGAACACCCTCAGGCCTTGCAAAGGATGTTGTTCCCTGTCTGGCTCCACAGAGGACTTCACTCACCCCTGTGACTCCATGGAGGATTGTTCTCCCCACTCTGGTTTTGTGAAGGATGTCGCTCCCCCCTATTCCACCACCTTGGACTTCACTCCCCATGCTAGATTCACAGTGGCCGTTGCTCCATTCTCACGCTCTGCCTTGGATGTCACACCACCTCTTAACTATGTGGAAGTGTTTCTCTTTCAATGAACCCTCTCAGCCTAAGTGCTCTTAACAGCTAAGAAACATCTAGCCTGGCGGTCCAGGACCCCATCTGGAGTCACTCTAACCTGTGTCTTTTTATACCATGTTAGCACCATTATTTAAGTTCAAGGCTTTCATTGTTCCCTGCCATGCTTTTGTTGTAATTGTTGTTTGTTGTCTTGTTTACTTTGTTGTACTTTACACAATACATTATTTTTGCTTGCATCAGCTTCCTCTACCAGCTCCTGACACAGTCATCTTTACAGAATTCTATGTCAACAGAAGCATCTGAAGGCTTTTTGCAGGGTGATAATGACGCAGGAGTACAACCATGTCTGGGTCAGACTTTGTCACCAGATTGTAAAGTGCAATCTGCAACAACATATGTGCCCCTTTGCTCAACTCTGATCACAACAGAATTCACTAAGCCACAGTGCAATGATTTGATTAAAATTGTATTTAGGAAAACAAAAATAACTGCAGGGACAGAGGAGATTAGTTTAAAAGAGGTCTTATGCACACTCAGAAGCATTAGAAGACTAGAACACTGGCTGTGGTGATAAAAAGAATGATCCAGACTGATATACCCATGTAAATCCACACAGCTGAATAATTGTAATAATGGTACACAAAACAATGGGACCCAGCTGTCCTGGCCCTTTATGAAATGATGTAGGTGCAATGGGAACAGAAATTCTACAGGCAACAGTCCAAGCAATGAGATACATAGCAGTAAAGTGAGGTGGATCACTGGAATTGTTAATACATGAGAAAGGAAGTTGGCTGAAATGTGAATTCCTGATCATTCAGCCAACACTAATTTTACATTTACAAAAGCACTGGAAATATCCAGTTTGGTAGGGGGTTTGCACAGTGGCCAAAACCGAGCATTCTTACCAAAGATACTGACTGCACAGTATATTAATAAACCTATGAATATATCTGTACTTGCAGGAGAGAATGTACCTAAAGCAGCTCTTTTTCCAGTGAGGGCTATCAAGCATATGTGAAAGTGACTGCCAGTTGTTTAGGTGCTTTGGTGAGCACAATAAACGCTATAACCTGTCCAAAGTCAGGTTAGCCCATTGAGTATAAGAAATTGAGCCTGACTGGCACCTGACTGGAGGTCAATAAGTGCCTTCATCCATTAAACGCCAATCAAAGAGAATATCTGAAGTGGACATTTGTGAAGTGGCATCTACTTTAACCAAATTGTGAAGACTGTGGCATGGGTGTTTGTACCAATGGGCTGATCTGCATATTTCAAAAGCTGGAATTTTCACACACAACAGTCTACAGAGTTTACACATAATTGTGCATTAAAAAACAACAGCGGCAAAAAAAAAAAACACCATCCAGTGAGTGGCTGTACGTCACATGGAAACACAGTGTTGAGAGAGAGGTAAGGGAAGAATGGACCAGACTGGTTTGACCTGACAGGAAGGCTACGGTAACTCAGATAATCACTTTTTAGAACAATGGTGAGCAGAAAATCATCTCTGAATGTATAACTTGGTCAAACATAATGAGGAACCTGTCAGCAAAGAACATGAATCTGAGGCTGCAGTGGGCACAGGCTCACAAAAACTGGACAATTGAAAATTGGAATAACGTCGCCTGGTGTTATACTATTTGGTTTTTATGAAAATGTTATCTAAGCATTTCATTTTGCAATGGAATTGCAGTGCTGCACAAGTTGGAAAAAAGTTTTTAAATGTAAAATTCTAATGTAATATATTCATTATTTTGAGAGAATGACTTTAGATTGGAGATGAAATGTGGGTCATGAAATGCAGTAGTTTGACTGCATGGCCAAAAGTATGTGGACAACTGACGATGACAGCCATCTGTTTGTTGAACATCCCATTCCAGACTTAGTCATTGTTTGCTGTTATAATGAGCTCCATTCTTCTGGTAAGGCTTTCCAATAGATTTTGGAGCATGACTGTAGGGATCTGAGTTCATTCAGCCACAAGAGCATTAGTGAGGCACCTCAGAATTAGTGAGGAGGTATGGGGAGCAGTGTTCCAGTGCATCCCATAGGTTGAACACTCAAAGACACTCGAGTTCTTCCACTCCAACCTTCGCAAACCATGTCTTCATGGAGCTTGCTTTGTACACAGGAGCACTGTCATGCTGGAACAGGTGTGGGCTTCTAAGTGCTAGTGAAGGGAAATTGTAAAGCTACAGCATACAAAGATATTATATACAATTTTGATGTGTTTCCAAATTTGTGGCAACAGTTTCTGGAAGAACCACATGGGTGTGGTGGTCAGGTGTTCACATACTTTTGGCTTATCAGGTGTTCTTTTACTGTGCATGCTGTAGTGCTGTTCAAGGTTTTAGTACTTGTTCCAGATCCAGACTTCTCCTTAGTGTATGGATTGTTTTGTACTCTATCTGCTGCATCTGCCAAAAGCAGACATGAACCGATGAATATGTCTTTGCCTGTTGGCCAGATAGGATTTATTTATGTATTAATTAATTAATTTATTTATTTTATCAAACTCATTTATTCCACTTCTAGAGAACATATAAGTTTTTCTCACCTCATACATGCACTCATACTCAGGTACAAAAACTTTCCCTCGTTCTCTCTGTCTTCATATGGAAAGAAAAACAGCCCTCCCCAGTAATAGAAGAAAGACATTTCCTGAATTGGGAAACTCTTTGACTAAAACTTTCTATATATGCATGAAGTAAGAAAGAGGAAAAAAAGAGTCATTCTTATTATTGCTGATCAACGCCACACATTTTACACAGCTGGCGTGGAGCAGCACTAGTGTACACATGCACATTATCAAATCCTATATTGTTGGATGCATTTTGTGTTGTGTCCTGCTATAGCTTTGCCAGTAGGAACATACACTTATGTATTTTTGCATGTGCATATGAACCACAGCTAATAACTGACTGTACTCCATGCACAACAAATAAATGTGTGTGTGTGTTTGTGTGTGTTTGTGTGTGTGTGTGTGTGTGTGTGGTTACTTCTCTCTCTCTCTCTCTCTCTCTCTCTCTCTCTCTCTCTCCACAGTAAATGAGTGTGGTGAGTGTGGCTTCGCTGTCCATGTGAGAGGGAAATGCCGAGAAGGTGCAGTCAGCCTCGGCCTAATGGCAACGAGTGTCTCCATTCCCATTTCCACGACTGCAATTCTGCTGGCCCACATCCTCTGACGTCACAACGGGCATCCATGGAGCCAGTTGTGGTCTTCAAAAAGCAGGCCTGATTGTTAAGGGTTTGGAAAATTTTATAATGTTCATAATGTCTTTTCATAGTGAAATGGTTATTTTAAGGTTTCATCATGAGTGTGCTGTTCTGCACATCCACATGTCATTAGATAAAGAGCTTACATTCACTGTCTTTGCATGTTCGAGCCTTTGAGGAAGGTTCTGAATCTGTGAGTGTGATCAGGCTACAGTTGAGTTAATGACAGTCTATGGTACTGTAAATCCCAGTGAATTCCCACAGTGCAGAATAAGAATTAGTACTAATGCATGCACACACTGTGGAGATACTAACAATCAAACATAAAATACATTTTATTACTTAGTACTGTGAGAAAATATATGATAAATGATATGATTTGAAAAATATTTTTCACTGATATTGACTCTCCTTGGTTTCATGCAGATTGGCAAAGTTCTCTGATAACAAATATTTTATACATTTATTTATTTGATTTATTTGTATAATTTTGAACGACATGGGAATTTACGATCATCCGTTAATAAAGCTTCAATTAAACTAAGATTGAAAGATATGATAGAGTATTATTTAGTTCATTTATCTGTCTATGTGTCTTTACACACTATAAATCTGATAGAGCTAGTCATTGTGCCATTCGTTGACTGTGTTTTAAGGTGACATGGCTGATTTGCACTTTACCAACTTATAAACAAAGTAAACCTTTTTAGAAATAAAATAAATGACGTGCATTTTTAGAGGTGTCATGAATCTCCCCGGAAGCGCATGCACACTGCATTTGCTCGTCTCCGTAGCGGACTTCACTGACAGTTCCTAACACGTGGACTTTTGTTTATGTTTATGTTGTCATATCTCCTCCCCAGTTTTCTCATGTGTTTTAGCTGTCACATGTCCCAAGTGCTCGCAGCTGTTAGCAATCCAACACAATGATACAGCGTGTATTTATACCACGCAACTGCGAGCACTCGGGGCGGAATATTGAATGAATGTCTGAGTGTATGAATGTATGTAGGTCTTTGCTTCTGTCTCCGATTGAGTTTAGATAACTTTCATAGCCAAGTCCGAGTTCACGTCCTGTATCCTGTTCCGAGTTTCATGTTTTGTTTTGTCCGAGTTAGCAAGGTCTAGACGGGTTTCTCCGCTAACCCGTCTAGAGCCTACGTCTGAGTTAGATCTTTGCCATAGCCGTTAGCATTTAGCCTTAGTTTATATCCCGTTCCTGAGTAGTGTACCAACCACGTTTTCCGTGACACCGACCTCGTCTTCTGCCTAACCCAGTTTATGTCTCTTGCTTATCGCCTGACCTTCACCTGTTTAAGGATTACTCTGTTTGCATACTTTTGGGATTTACCGCCTTGCCTCTCATGTAAATAAAGAACTGTTCACACTGCGTTTGCGTCCAGCCTCATTCTCCGCCATCACGAAACCGTGACAGAATATTCCGTCTACCATGGACGCAGCAGGTAGACACGAGAAAGTTCGCGGAGTAGCAGGGCATTACCGTCTCGGCAAACGCATAGATTATTGGCCTAGTTTCTCATCCGTGCAGTTTCTACAGAGATACGACGTTGAGCGCTCACCAGAGACAGCGGGACTGAGGAGCTACCCGCTGGAATTTCTGATGAGCTGCCAGGTGTACTTCTGAAGCTTGGCATACCCGAAACCCTCGAAAGAAAAATGGATCGGGTTCATGGTGTCCAGATTTTGCGGGCCAGCCCGTGACTGGGCAGAGCAGTTGGTGGATGCTGGGTCCTCCGCACTCCATGACGTCACACAGTTTTCAGAGTTTTCATGACTGAGTTTTCGCAGCAAGGGCAGCTACGTGGATTAGACCTCCTGGGGTGGAGAATCAATGGACAGCCCCAGCCTGACTCGCCTTTTGATCGCTATTATGAGGAGCTGGACATGGAAGCCTCAGTACTCATGCCCAAGAGCCCAGTTTCGTCCCTGTCCCAACCCTAGAGCTCAGTTTCGTCCATGTCCCAGCCCGAGAGCTCAGTTTCTTCCCTGTCCGAGAACCGAGTCCTGTCCGAGAACTGAGTCCTGTCCGAGAACCGAGTCATGGCTGAGAGCCAGGTCATGTCCACGTCTCGGCCCAAGAGCCGAGTTCCATCCAAGAGCCAAGTCACGTCTGAGAGCCCTGTTTCCCACGTGCCCACGTCTGAGAGCCTTGTTTCCCATGTGCCCACGAGCCAAGTCAAGTCCATGCCCACGAGCCAAGTCAAGTCCATGCCCACGAGCCAAGTCAAGTCCACGCCCACGAGCCAAGTCAAGTTCATGAGCCAAGAGCCCCATGTCACGTCCCACGCCCTTGAGCCCAGCCGGGAGGAGAAGGCGGGCCTAGAAATTTCTTTGGGGGGGCACAGGTGTCCGCGGAGCGCCAGCCGGAGGCCAACATGGCAGCCTCCGGCACTAGAGAGACAGCGGGGCTCCAGTTGGGGGCCGACATGGCAGCCTCCGGCACTACGGAGATGGAGGAGCTCCACTCTGAGGTAAGCCCTTTTACCTCTGATCCTCTGTGTCCAGGCAGTGCGGTGATCCGTCCTGAAGCTAACAGGGCAGCCCCCGGTGCTACAGAGGCCGAGGGGGAGGCCTCAGCCCTGCAGGAGGCGGACGAACCATCCTGCACCACAGCATATGCCGCCCTGTTTCCCTCTTCAGCGGAGGGGACGCCCTGCGTTTCTGAGCCTCTGTGGGAGGCGCCCTGCATTCCCAAGCCTCTGTGGGAGGCATCCTGCATTCCCGAGCCACGGCAGGCAGAGTCCTGCGTTCCCGAGCCAAGGCAGGCGGAGTCCTGCGTTCCCGAGCCACGGCGGGAGGCGTCCTGCATTCCCGAGCCTCTGTGGGAGGCGTCCTGCGTTCCCGAGCCTCTGTGGGAGGCGCTCTACGTTCCTGAGCCCTGGCAGGCAGCACCTCGACTTTCAATGCCAGTGGGGGTGTTCCGACCACCTGCTGCCCAGCAAAGACTGCCACGGATCTTGCGGCAGCAAGAAGACATTCTACAAAGGGGCAAGGGACCACCAAAGGGGGGGGGGTTTCGTGGCGCTCCGGGAGTAGCGCTTTTTGGGGGGGGGTTCTGTCATGAATCTCCCCGGAAGCAGTGCGCATGCGCACTGCATTTGCTCGTCTCCGTAGCTGACTTCATTGACAGTTCCTAACACGTGGACTTTTGTTTACGTTTATGTTGTCATGTCTCCTCCCCGGTTTTCTCATGTGTTTTAGCTGTCACGTGTCCCAAGTGCTCGCAGCTGTTAGCAATCCAACACAATGATACAGCGTGTATTTATACCACGCAACTGCGAGCACTCGGGGCGGAATATTGAATGAATGTCTAAGTGTAGGAATGTATGTAGGTCTTTGCTTCTGTCTCCGATTGAGTTTAGATAACTTTCATAGCCAAGTCCGAGTTCACGTCCTGTATCCTGTTCCGAGTTTCATGTTTCGTTTAGTTAGTAAGGTCTAGACGGGTTTCTCCGCTAACCCGTCTAGAGCCTACGTCTGAGTTAGATCTTTGCCATAGCCGTTAGCATTTAGCCTTAGTTTATATCCCGTTTCCTGAGTAGTGTACCGACCCCGTTTTCCGTGACACCGACCTCGTCTTCTGCCTAACCCAGTTTACGTTTCTTGCTCATCGCCTGACCTTCGCCTGTTTAAGGATTACTCTGTTTGCATACTTTTGGGATTTACTGCCTTGCCTCTCATGTAAATAAAGAACTGTTCACACTGCGTTTGCGTCCAGCCTCATTCTCCGCCGTCACGAAACCGTGACAAGAGGTACATAAATGAACCTCCACGATGTTTTAATGAGCTGGTGGCATTGATGATGTCACAGATAGACACAAAACACTTATTTTCTCAGTACTGTGAATAAAAACTGAAGTGCATTTTGAGTACAACACTGGGCATTTCTTTATTTTCACAACCGAATTACTCACTGACACTTTATCACACAATGAAGCCACAATGATGTTTGGAAAGGGCAAGTCTTGCTCTGTTTTGAAAGATGTGCATCTTATTTTCGAGGCGTCTTATATATCTTACATTTCTGAGCTATGCTGCAAATCCAGCCAGATGTTTGTGTGTAGAAACACAAGCCAAACTATTGAGAGCAAAACAAAACAAGCCTATCAGTTCCCATGAGCACCAGTGACAGAAGACCTTGCAGAGCTGGAAAATCTATCATCCTCAAAGCTGGAATACTAAAGGAGGCTTGCTGGTGTGAATACACTAACTTACACAGTCTTTTCTCTTTACCCTGCATGGCCTGCGGAAACGCTTGTGAATGACCATGGCTGATGAAGCACTATGGATATTCCTAAAGGCAAGGCTCAGGTTACAAAATGCCACTCCTCACAAATGGGAAACCATTGTCTGGGATGAAAGGAGCTGAGTAGCGTGACAGGAAAAGCATCTCCCTGCCAGTTCCAGCTGCTGGTATTCAGGGATCTTTGCGGTTCCTTTGCCCATCAGGGCTCTGGTAAAATCCAATCTGACTGTGTCTGCCTGTGTGAATACCAGCAGTGGAGCGTAGGAGCCCCCGAGACACACGTATGCATGCCCATACACACACACACACTTGTTGGAAATGAAAGGCCCTGCGAGCTGTAGCATGCTGATTCCCGCACTCTTCTAAACGATTGGGTGGGCCTTTCGACATGCTTATATTCCTCTCCCGCAATGATGCCAGTGGACTACTGAAGATGTATGGATGTCTGCCACCAAAATTTGTCTGTGATTAAAGATACGTGAGCAGTTAGGAGGTGTGAGCAGAATAGAATAGATGCTGCCTGTGTGTTGTGTTCAAAAGCTGTGCTTTTACATTTCTCCACTTACAAATTATGTCATTTGACTTACAATTGATACAGCATACAGCTGAGGAGTTCACGATTAATGCTTAGAATATGCCCACAACTTTAAATTGTAATTGTAGAAAAACTTTCACGTCCCTTCACTCAAATTCCTAATAACTTGACTTTACAGTGCAGCACTTCTGGTCTTTAAATTTGCTACGTAGACAAAGGTAGCTTGACTTGACTCCAGTCAAGTGACTCCTGGGATTTTACCTAGAATGGTGAGAAAACAAACAAACAAAAAGAAATCCAGTGGATACAATTGAAGAGAAGAGAAGTGAATTGCCAACTTGTTCAAGCTGGCATTAAGGCTACAGTAACTCACCTACTCTTTACACCTGTCGTAAGCAGAAAAGAGACTTAGAACGCACGTCAAACCTTAAGTTGATGGACTACATCAGTAGACCATATGAGGTTGCAATCCTGTCAGCCAAGAACAAGACTCTGACATTACAATGGACACGGGCTCATCATAATATGACAGTTAAAGATTGGAAAAACATCACCTGGTCCCAGACCCCCACCCCCCACCCCCCGGCCAAGTTTAAAGAGTGTAAAGGTAAAAACTTGAATATTTGAGTTAACATAGGGTGTGCTCCAAATATCACACTTATGCACTATTCTATGGCATTTTGTAGTATAAAAAGTGTGATTAGTTTGTTCACACTGAAAAACCCACAAAAAAGTGCACTTTAAGTTCCCGGATGATGCACTCATACAACTGACAAATCAAACACGTGGAATGATGGACACTTCATGCACTCAATGTTCGCAGCTTTCCTTACTACGGCTATAGCCATAACCACAACCACAACTTACTACGTTAAATTGTGCAAGCAAAATTCACCTGCAGAGACGATTATGCCTCTGTCTGATACTGACTGAGGTCTTGTTAGGCATAAAAGGAAACTTTAGCATAAACAGTAAAATGTAGAAATTGGTTTCTGTTATCTGTTTGGCTATTTCATTAACGCTAGCGCCATCGCATTGCGTGCATTTGATGTAATTTCACTAGAGCAGGAAACAGCATGTACTTCCGGTTAGTAACATACCCAAAGTGTGCCATTTGAGACAATACTACCTTTCTAAAATTCATACACTAGACACCAGAGTATATAATGCATCGTATAGAGTCTGCTGTTGGTGGCATGGATGCTCCTGTATGGCAGGAGGGTGAAAAGTCCATGGGAGGGGTGAGAGGAGTTGTGCACAATACTGGTGACTTTGCGAACGCAGCGGTTGTTGAAGGAGGTGTCGATGGTGAGTATTGAGACCCTGATCTTTTCACCTGCCCTCACAATTCGCTGTAAGGTCTTGTGGTCGGAGACTGTGCAGTTCCCTTCTCCACTGTTCACTGATTGAGACTTGAGTGCAAAACTATTAATTGGTAGAAAAACTGTCAACTGCAGTGCTCCACCTCTTCTTGACTCTTTTTTGGGTTATGCTGTGACAACCCCACAAGGCCTGTTGTTTTAGAGATGTTTTGACCCAGCCATCTATCATCACAATTTGGCCCTTATCAAAGTTGCTCAGATCATTACACTTGCCCATTTTACTTGTTTCTAACACATTAATTTTGAGAACTGACTGTTCACTTGCGACCTAATATATCCCACCTCTTGACAGGTGCCATTGTAATGAGATAATCAATGTTCTTCACGTCACCTGTCAGTGGTTTTGATTTATTGCTGATCAGTGTATATAGTTTAGGTGAACAGCACTCCCTGTCTTTTAAAGCTAATCTGTAGTAATAAGTGGATACACACACATTTTATTTAATGTCAATCCGATTCCTCATTCTTCAGTCAGGTTATAATTTATTAGTTTCATGTTGCTAATCTAGTCAGGTCTTTTTATATAGCCAGGTTACATGCATATCTTTTTTTTGTTTACAAACACCCTCCCTTGCTTCCCATCTTATTTTGCATTAGCACAGAGTGAGATGGAAGGATGGTTCCACATCATTCTCCCAGATTGTGGTCCAACTACAGTCAAAGGCTCTGAAATCCCCCCCTGCCGAGTGCACACAGGATCGTTCAGAGTATAACGCTCCCAAAATGATCCACTTACCCTCACGCTTAATGACTTTTGTGTAACATCACACTGCAGTAAGTGACACATTAGGATATTACATCACTTCTGCTGGCAGGAACACTTGAACAAAGGCTTGGATACACTGGTTTCAGATTAATGTTTTATTAAACTATGAGACTAGAAGATTTTTGAGTGGGCTGTATATACACTGAACAGCTGGAAGCTAGCTGTGTTTGTGTGTGTGTGTGTTTGTGTGTGTGTGTGTGTGTGTGTGTGTGTGTGTAAGCCAAACAAGGCTATGACATTAAATATTCACATAATTTTGAGATGATGTAGAAACAGCATTAATTTTACAATGAAAGTGTACCCGCATACCTCTCTCTCTCTCTCTCTCTCTCTCTCTCTCTCTCTCTCTCACTGCAGGAGTCTATAATGGGAGCCAGATTGTCTGAGCTTGAAGGGAAATATAATAATTACTAGCAACTCATTCAGAATCTCGTTTGACATTTCATCTACACAGCTGTGTTTGTGATTTTTTATTTTTTCACTTGGGAATATTGGTCATGGAACAATAAATCAAAAGTGTCATCCTCGGGTGAGATTGACATGCCAGATCGTGGCTAATCAGAGGCTTGGAAGGAGACCCTGGCATTAAGAGTGCCAGGGCAGGGGCCCGATTGTTTGAGTTATGATGAAGAAGTATGACAAGCCTGCCTTATTGCCCCTTGCATCACTATGGTAAGTCAGACTGGCAAGTGTCAGTAAAGCATGTGAGTACACAATGATAGAGAGATTACCGGCAGAGCTGCACATGTAAGAGCAGGAATTTAAAGCAGTTTAGTCACGTGATGAATTTGCTGAAATTAGTGAGCTATGGAATGTAGGTTTTTCAGCAAATGGCTAAAAAAGGGCAGCAAATAAGACAAGAGAGCTGGAGAGAGGAAATGGGGGAGAAACTGATTAACTGGGTTACAATTTTACGAAATGTTCTCTGTGTGTGTGTGTGTGTGTGTGTGTTTCTTTCTTTTTCATTCTTCATTATAGAAACATATAACACTTATATAAATTGCATGCTGGATATGTTGACAGATGTTTTGGCCAGTTAAAGACAAGAAAGCAGAAAAAGGTTTTCGAATTGAGTTCAATTGAATATGTACATGAGTGCAAAAGGCAAGTTGATGTTCATTAATGGTCAGTTTAATAAGGCTGTAGTTCATCACTTGTCTGCATGAGTTTCCTTCACATTCTCCAGTTTCCTCCCACCTCATAATTTTTAAATAATAGTTTTCAGGATTATCTATAGTGTGCTACACTAATATTGACACCCTTGGTAGTTATGAGCAAAGAAGGCTGTGAAAAATTGTCTTTATTGTTTCACCTTTTGATCTTTTTGTAAAGAAAAAAAGCAAAAATCGCAAAAATACTCTGCTCTCATGGATATCAAACAACTGCAAACACAACACATCTTTATCCAATAAAAAAAAACCTTTGTTAAATAATGGTGTGCAACAATTATTGGCACCCTTATGAAGTCATATGAGAAAAATATATTTGACGTATATTCCCCTCGATATTTTACAAATTGTTCAACTGTGATTTCCTATTTCAAAGGGGTATAAATATGAGGTGATATGATGTGTGGCAAAAGGTTGTTGAGCTTCAAAAAATGGGAAGTGGCTATAAGAAAATAGCACAAGCATTGAAAATGTCCATTTACACCATCAGGGCAATTATTAAGAAGTTCCAGTACACTGGAAATGTTATGAATCAACCTTGAATTAGACATGTGTCTATATCGTCTCAATGCACTGTGAAGAGGACGGATCGAGTGGACAAAAAAATCCCTAACCCTAACCCTAAGAATCTCAGCTGGAGAATTGCAGAAGTTAGTCGTGTCTTGGGGTCAGAACGTCTCTAAAACTATAATCTGAAGTTACCTACATCACCACAAGTTGTTTGGAAGGCTTTCAAGAAAAAAGCCTCTACACTCATCCAATAACAAACTCGAGTATCTTCAGTTTGTCAGACACTACTGGACCTTCAAATGGGATCAGGTTCTATGGTCAGATGAAACCAAGATAGAACTTTGTGGTAATAAACACCAGAGGTGGTTTTGGAGCACACAGAGAGGTAGACATATGGAAAAGTACCTCATGCCCACGGTTAAATATGGTGGTGGCTCTTTAATGTTTTGGGGCTGTTTTTCTGCCAGAGGACCTGGACATTTTGTTAGGATACATGACATCATGGACTCCATCAAATATCAACAGATATTAAATGAAAACCTGACTGCATCTGCCAGAAAGCTTAAAACGGGCTGTGGTTGGATCTTCCAGCAGGACAATGATCCAAAACATACATCTAAATCAACACTGGTTTACTGACCACAAAATCAAGACCCTGCCATGACCATCACAGTCTCCTGACCTGAAACCCATAGAAAACCTGTGGAGTGAACTGAAGAGGTGAGTCCACCAGCATGGACCTCGAAATGTGAATGATCTGGAGAGACTCTGTATGGAGGAACATTCTCAGATCCCTCACCATGTATTCTCCAACCTCATCAGGCATTATAGGAGAAGACTCAGAGCAGTTATCTTGACAAAGGGAGGTAACAGAAAGTATTGACTCAAAGGGTGCCAATAATTGTTGCACACCTCTATTTAACATTTTTTTTAATAAAGACAATTTTTCATAGCCTTCTTTGCTCATATTTACTAAGGGTGCCAATATTAGTGCAGGAAACAGTAGTTTTATTTGTTTGAATGTGTAATTTATTTCAATACTGGCTTCAGCACAATACATGTTCAAGAGGGTAACACCATGAAGCCTCATGCATTAGGTGCACAATGTAAATATTTTAAATGCCCAACTAATGAATAAGTTGACTGCTTTGTATTTATTGAACATATATAATAAAAAAAAAGTTTTATAGCATGAATAAAGATCATTTTAATATTACACAGTCCATAGATGATCATTAAGATTAACCGACATCTGAAAGGTAAACAACCTGTAAAAAACCCATCATCTATGTATGTACATTCAGTACATACAGTACCTTCCCAATTTATTCTGCATAAAAACACAACATATTCTATCAACGAGATTTTCATATATGCATTCTTATACTGTCTCATATGTGATCAACGCTGAGGTCATCTCCAGTGACCTCTGTCTAAGTGTGAAGGTGTAGATGGTTAACCATGAAGCCATCAGAAAGTTCTGGAGTAAATAGGAGATGCAAGTTATTAAATGAATATGTGTGCCTGGACATGTAAACATAGTGGAACGTACAGTATTTGCATGGCTTTTTTACTCCAACTTCACGATTTTTTGTGTGATCCACCCCAAGTGCATGTACGGTACCTGCACATTTAGGTTCCTACGCCACATTAGGCTTGTACATAACGCATAAGGTTTTTCACACGGATTAATTGTGCAAACATCTTGGTACATCTATACATTAATATACTGTATTTTAGTAAAGTAAAAGGAAATAATATATTTTTTATGAAAATATTTATTGAGCCCACTTCTCCAGGAAGTCTGTGGGTGAAGTCATTGTGTGTGCCACGTGTATATGGTTAGCGTGTCTCTTTGTGTCCTTATTCACTTTCCTCAGGGAGAAAACTGCAAAAGCGCACACACACACACACACACACACACACACACACACACACACACACACACACACACACTGACTTCAAGTTAGGTGGGAGCTGGTTGGTTATCTGTTGATCTAGAGAGATGAGACAAGTGTATTCTGTATTCTGCTCTAACACACCTGCACTGAGCCGGAAAAACCACAAAGACCCCTCCAACACTCCCACACACACACACACACACACACACACACACACACACACACACACACACACACACACACACA
>JAFFST010002387.1:10820-21264 GCA_022414735.1 Noturus placidus | reverse complement strand
TTTATGTTTGAGGCCTGAAACGTGGCAAAAGGTCGAACAGTTCAAGGGGGCCGAATACTTTCGCAAGGCACTGTATCCCGAGTGAGGAGACCATGAGGGCGGCCTGTATGTCTCTCCCTAGTCCTTGGACATCCGGAATTTTTTCCATTTCGGTCATTTTTGGCCGTTTTTGTCCTCACTGGTGGTACAGTTGATGGGAGTGAGTGAGGCCATTTTGAGAGACCCTGAAGGTGGCTTCAGTCTCTCTGTGATGCTGGTCAGCCCTGGAGCTCCATAATTTTCATCCGTAAATCAAACCTCCTGACTGGAGGTACCGTTGATAGGAGCTCCTGTGAGGCTGGGAGAAGAGACCCTTAAAGCGGCTTCTATGTCTGTCTCCCGTGGCCCTCCTGGAGGTCCCAGTCAATTACAGGGGTCCAAGCACTTTTGGTGGCGGTTGTGGTGACTGACTCCACCCAATAGAAGTGACTCTGAAGTTGGCTTCTATGTCTTTCTTTAGTGCTTGGATACCTCTGGAGGTGCTGATTGCTTTCCTTTTTTTTCTAAGTCCTCACTGGTCTTAAGGTTGATGGGAGCGAGTTGGAGGCCGGGAGACGAGACCGTGAAGGCGGCTTCTATGTCTGTCTCTCGTGGCCCTCCTGGAGGACTGTCTCTTCTCCTTTTGGATTTTTTTCTAAGTCCAAAAATTTTTCTAAGTGTCATTTTCACATTCGGGGTGCAAGAACCAGACACTTTTTGATTTTTCTGATCCGACCCGAAGTGCACCTTCTCGGCCAATTCTGTGCCTCGTCCCTTGCTGGAGGTACGTTTGCGCACAGGTTTTGCAGGTGCCGTCGGACTTTCAGAGAGCAGTAGCAATTACAGGGGTCCAAGCACTTTTGGTGGCGGTTGTGGCGACCGACTCCATCCGATAGAAGTGACTTTGAAGGCGGCTTCTATGTCTTTCTTTAGTGCTTGGATACCTCTGGAGGTGCTGATTGCTTTCCAAGTCCTCACTGGTGGTAAGGTTGATGGGAGCAGGTTGCGTGTCCGAGAGAAGAGACCATGAAGGCGGCTTCTAGGTCTTTCTCTCACCCTGGTCGATGTGAACATGATGTGTCCCGCGCTGTGAAGGGGAGAGCAAATTTCTCCTGGAGAGTCGTATAGGGCCTGTTGCCTATGTCTGAACGCAGTCTGCCCTACCTTTTCGGCCGGCCGCCCGGGCCCCGGCAACCGCCACATGGGGACAGGAGCCCCAGTGCAGGCCGTCCCGGAAGAATTACAGTTTTCCTTGGTTACATTCGTCCGGGTCACCAGCCTGGACGAGTGAGAGAAAAAGCGCGTCCGCCGCCGGCCGCCGGCCCTCGGGCCTGGCCGTGCGGCGTGACCCCGAGGCTTCCGAGTGTGGCGCTACCTGGTTGATCTGGCCAGTAACATGTGCTTGTCTCAAAGATTAAGCCATGCAGGTCTAAGTGCACACAGACTGTACAGTGAAACTGCGAATGGCTCATTAAATCAGTTATGGTTCCTTTGATTGCTTCACACGTTACTTGGATAACTGTGGCAATTTCAGAGCTAATACATGCAAACGAGTAATTCCAGCTCCAATAGCGTATATTAAAGTTGCTGCAGTTAAAAAGCTCGTAGTTGGATCTCGGGAGTGGGTTGGCGGTCCGCCGCAAGGCGAGCCACCGCCTGTCCCAGACCCTGCCTCCCTGGCGCCCCCCGGATGCCCTTGGCTGGGTGTCCGGTCCCTTGCAGGGGCCCAAAGCGTTTACTTTGAAAAAATTAGAGTGTTCAGCCGCCCAACTCACCTGAATACCTGAGCTAGGAATAATGGAATAGGACTCCGGTTCTATTTTGTGGGTTTTCGGAACAAGGGCCATGATTAAGAGGGACGGCCGGGGGCATTCGTATTGCGCCACTAGAGGTGAAATTCTTGGACCGGCGCAAGACGGACAAAAGCGAAAGCATTTGCCAAAAATGTTTTCATTAATCAAGAACGAAAATCGGAGGTTCGAAGACGATCTGATACCATCGTAGTTCCGACCGTAAACTATGCCGACCCGCGATCCGGCGGCGTTATTCCCATGACCCGCCGGGCAGCGTGCGGGAAACCATGAGTCTTTGTGTTCCGGGGGGAGTATGGTTGCGAAGCTGAAACTTAAAGGAATTGACGGAAGGGCACCACCAGGAGTGGAGCCTGCGGCTTAATTTGACTCAACACGGGAAACCTCACCCGGCCCGGACACGGAAAGGATTGACAGATTGATAGCTCTTTCTCAATTATGTGGGTGGTGGTGCCCAGCCGTTCTTAGTTGGTGGAGCGATTTGTCTGGTTAATTCCGATAACGAATGAGACTCCTCCATGCTAAATAGTTACGCGGCCCCTCGCGGTCGGCATCCAATTTCTTTGGCTGCACGCGCGCCACAATGGTCGGATCATCGTGTGCCTACCCTACGCCGAGAGGCGCGGGTAATCCGCTGAACCCCATTCGTGAAGGGGACTCGGGATTGCAATTATTCCCCATGAACGAGGAATTCCCAGTAAGCATGGGTCATAAGCTTGCGTTGATTAAGTCCCTGCCCTTTGTACACACCGCCCGTCGCTTCTACTGATCGGATGGTTTAGTGAGGTGCTCGGATCGGCCCCACCGGGGCTCCTCGCGGGCCTTGGCGGAGCACCTAGAAGTCGATCAAACTTGACTATCTAGAAGAAGTAAAAGTCATAACAAGGTTTCTGTAGGTGAACCTGCGGAAGGATCTTTAGCGGGCAGCGCGCGGGTGCTCCTACCTCTAGTCTGAGCCGAGGCCACGGGCCTGAGCTCACAGTCAGTTGATCCCAATGTGTCATGAGAAGGGAGAGTCGGCCATCAGGGGTACCCACGAGGTTCAAAGATCGCCTCCCCGCGAGGGCAGGGGCCGCCCCCTCGGTCGTCCTCTCTTCTCTTTTTTTTTACCCATGGTTGCGGCTATGCCCCCGGTGTCAGGACGCGCTTAGCGGTGGATCACTCGGCTCGTGCGTCAATGAAGAACGCAGCCAGCTGCGAGAACTAATGTGAATTGCAGGACACATTGATCATCGACACTTCGAACGCACATTGCGGCCCCGGGTCCATCCCGGGGCTACGCCTGTCTGAGGCTATGCCTGTCGCTGTACCCATCTATCGGACGTCGCTGTCCACGGCTGGAGGTTCGTAGGCGCCCCCTCCCAGGGCCTCTCCGTCCTCCCAAAGTCAGACGCTTCTCTGCCCCATCCCGTGCCTCTGCGTCCCCTTAGGGGAGGTCCGTTGAGCGCTGCTGCCCGGTGGATCCCCACTCTGGCCGCCCGCCCTCGCGGTTGCCTCCCCGGCCGGAGCGCCGCAGGTACGGACGGGGCTCGAAGCCGAGGGGCGCTCCCCGCCACGGGGAAAAAGCCTTCTGGCGACCTCAGATCAGACGAGATGACCCGCTGAATTTAAGCATATCACTAAGTGGAGGAAAAGAAACTAACAAGGATTCCCTCAGTAGCGGCGAGCAAAGAGGGAAGAGCCCAGCGCCGAATCCCCCGACCCCTCGCGGGCGCAGGGAAATGTGGCGTACGAAAGTCCGCATCACCTGGTGCGGGCCGGGGGCCTGAGTCCTTCTGATGGAGGCTCAGCCCGTGGACGGTGTGAGGCCGGTAACGGCCTCTGCCCCGCCGGGACGCGGGCTTCCCGGAGCCGAGTTGCTTGGGAATGCAGCCCAAAGCAGGTGGTAAACTCCATCTAAGGCTAAATACCGTAAGGTAAAGTTATAAGGGAAAGTTGAAAAGAACTTTGAAGAGAGAGTTCAACAGGGCGTGAAACCGTTAAGAGGTAAACAGTTGGGTTCCGCACGGTCAGCCTGGGGGATTCAACCCAACAGTCTGGCTGTCCCTGCCGGCGGCGCATTTCCTCCGTGGTGGTGCGCCGTGACCGGCTCCGGTTCAGCTTGGAAGGGTCTGGGGGTGAAGGTGGCTCATGGCTCCAGCCTCAAGCTTTACAACGCCTCCCCGCCCCGACTTCGCCGCTTACCCAGGGCCGCGGGCGATCTACCTCCGCAGCTTTCCTGGCCCCTAGGGGCATGGGACGGGGCCCCTCCGCCTCCGACATGGCTGTCGACCGGGCCGGATTGTCCTCAGTCCGTGCCTGACCGCACCGCGCCGCCAGGGTGGGGACCAGCCCACGACACCAAGGGCGCTCGGGGTCCGTGGCGATGCTGGCCACCCAACCGACCCGTCTTGAAACATGGACCAAGGAGTCTAATGCACGTGCGAGTCAGAGGGCTCGGCACGAAACCCTACGGCGCAATGAAAGTGGAGGTCGGCGCGCGCCGGCCTAGGTGGGATCCTCGCGCCCCGGCACGAGGCACACCACCGGCCCGCCTCTACCGCCCCGTCGGTGAGGTGGAGCATGAGCGCGTGCGATGGTACCCGAAAGATGGTGAACTATGCCCGGGCAGGGCGAAGCCAGAGGAAACTCTGGTGGAGGCCCGCAGCAGTCCTGACGTGCAAATCGGTCATCCGACCTGGGTATAGGGGCGAAAGACTAATCGAACCATCTAGTAGCTGGTTCCCTCCAAAGTTTCCCTCAGGATAGCTGGCACTCGGACCTCAGTTTTATCCGGTAAAGCTAATGACTAGAGGCATTAGGGCCGAAACGATCTCAACCTATTCTCAAACTTTAAATGGGTAAGAAGCCTGGCTCGCTGGCTTGGAGCCGGGCATGGAATGAGAGTGCCCAGTGGGCCACTTTTGGTAAGCAGAACTGGCGCTGTGGGATGAACCGAAAGTCGGGTTAAGGCGCCCGATGCCGACGCTTAAAAGACCCCATAAAAGGTGTTGGTTGATATAGACAGCAGGACGGTGGCCATGGAAGTCGGAACCCACTAAGGAGTGTGTAACAACTCATCTGCCGAATCAACTAGCCTCGCTCTCTAGCTAAGTGCTCTTTCACTGGGCATGCATAGTGCGATGTGTGGGTCTATTTTTATTCAGGGGGCATGCATGAATGTCTTCCCCAGGCTAAGTGCTTTTCACTGGGCATGCATAGTGCCATGTGTGGGTCTGTTTTGTGTCCAGGGGGCTTCCATGAATGTCTTCCCAGGCTATGTGCTTCCTTTCTGGGCATGCAGAGTGCCATGTGGGGGTCTTTTTTGTGTCCAGGGGGGCTTCCATGAATGTCTTCCCAGGCTAAGAGCTTCCGTTCTGGGTGTGCAAAGTGCTATGGGTGGGTCTTTTTTGTGTTTAGGGGGCTTTCATGAATGTCTTCCCAGGCTAAGAGCTTCCATTCTGGGCATGCAGAGTGCCATGTGTGGGTCTTTTTTGTGTTCAGGGGGCTTTCATGAATGTCTTCCCAGGCTAAGTGCTCTTTCACTGGGCATGCAGAGTGCCATGGGTGGGTCTTTTTCTTATTCAGGGGCTTTCATGAATGTCTTCCCAGGCTAAGAGCTTCAATTCTGGGCATGCAGAGTGCCATGGGTGGGTCTTTTTTGTGTTTAGGGGGCTTTCATGGATGTCTTCCCAGGCTAAGTGCTTGCTTTCTGGGAATGCACAGTGCCATGAGTGGGTCTGTAGTAATCAATTCCTGGAGTTGTTCCCAGGCCTGCATGAAATCTTACCCAGACTAGGTGGACAGCAACCGCTGCTGAAGAAGCAGAGAAGTGCCTAAACAAACTGTCATGTCTCTGTGAAAGCCTGCCCATGTGAGGAGCACTTTATTTGGGCCTGATAAATGAGAAAAGATGGTAAAAATACAGGCTGACCTCTGTGAAATCTTACCCATGTGAGAAGTACTTTATTTGGGCCTGATAAATTAGAAAAGTGGGTAAAAATACAGACAGGCCTCTGTGAAATCTTACCCACGTGAAGAGCACTTTTTTTGTGCCAGAAAAATGAGTAAAGTGAGTAAAAATACAGGGTGACCTCTGTGAAAGCCTGCCCATGTGAGGAGCACTTTATTTGGGCCTGATAAATGAGAAAAGTGGGTAAAAATACAGGCTGATCTCTGTGAAATCTTACCCACGTGAGGAGCACTTTATTTGGGCCTAAACAATGAGAAAAGTGGGTAAAATCCAGGCTGACCTCTGTGAAAGCCTGCCCATGTCAGGAGCACTTTATTTGGGCCTGAAAAATGAGAATAGTGGGTAAAATACAGGCTGACCTCTGTGAAAGCCTGCCCATGTTAGGAGCACTTTATTTGGGCATGAAAAATGAGAATAGTGGGTAAAATATAGGCTGACCTCTGTGAAAACCTGCCCGTGTTAGGAGCACTTTATTTGGGCCTGAAAAATGAGAATAGTGGGTAAAATACAGGCTGACCTCTGTGAACTCTTGCCCGTGTCAGGAGCACTTTATTTGGGCCTGAAAAATGAGAATAGTGGGTAAAATACAGGCTGACCTCTGTGAACTGTTGCCCATGTCAGGAGCACTTTAACTAGGCCTGAAAAATTAGGAAAGTGGGTAAAATCCAGGCTGACCTCTGTGAACTCTTGCCCATGTTAGGAGCACTTTATTTGGGCCTGAAAAATGAGAATAGTTGGTAAAATACAGGCTGACCTCTGCAAAAGCCTGCCCATGTTAGGGGCACTTTATTTGGGCCTGAAAAATGAGAGTAGTTGGTAAAATACAGGCTGACCTCTGCAAAAGCCTGCCCATGTTAGGAGCACTTTATTTGGGCCTGAAAAATGAGAATAGTGGGTAAAATATAGGCTGACCTCTGTGAATTCTTGCCCATGTCAGGAGCACTTTATGTGGGCCTGAAAAATGAGGAAAGTGGGTAAAATACAGGCTGACCTCTGTGAAAGCCTGGCCATGTCAGGAGCACTTTATTTGGGCCTGAAAAATGAGAATAGTGGGTAAAATACAGGCTGACCTCTGTGAAAGCCTGCCCATGTCAGGAGCACTTTATTTAGGCCTGAAAAATGAGGAAAGTGGGTAAAATACAGGCTGACCTCTGTGAAAGCCTGCCAATGTCAAGTGCACTTTATTTGGGCCTGAAAAATAAGAATAGTGGGTAAAATACAGGCTGACCTCTGTGAAAGCCTGCCCATGTCACGAGCACTTTATTTGGGCCTGAGAAATGTGAATAGTGGGTAAAATACAGGCTGACCTCTGTGAACTCTTGCCCATGTTAGGAGCACTTTATTTGGGCCTGAGAAATGTGAATAGTGGGTAAAATACAGGTTGACCTCTGTGAAAGCCTGCCCATGTCAGGAGCAGTTTATTTGGGCCTGAAAAATGAGAATAGTGGGTAAAATACAGGCTGACCTCTGTGAACTCTTGCCCATGTCAGGAGCATGAAAAATGAGGAAAGTGGGTAAAATACAGGCTGAACTCTAGGACATCTTACCCAGACTAGGTGGACAGCAACCGGTGCTGAAGAAGCAGAGAGGTGCCTGAAACCACTCCCAGGCCTCCCTGAACTTCTTCCCAGGCTAGGTGCTTCCTTTCTGGGCATGCAGAGTGCCATGTGTGGGTCTTTTATTTATTCAGGGGGCCTTTCTCTGAACTTCTTCCCAGGCTAAGTGCTTCCTTTCTGGGTATGCACAGTGCCATGGGTGGGTCTTTCTAAATCAAAGGGATTTTGTGAATGTCTTCCCCAGGCTAGGTGTTTCCTTTCTGGGCATGGAGAGTGCCATGTGTGGGTATTTTTTTTTATTCAGGAGGCCTTTCTCTGAACTTCTTCCCAGGCTAAGTGCTTCCTTTCTGGGTATGCACAGTGCCATGGGTGGGTCTTTCTAAATCAAAGGGATTTTGTGAATGTCTTCCCCAGGCTAGGTGTTTCCTTTCTGGGCATGGAGAGTGCCATGTGTGGGTATTTTTTTTTATTCAGGAGGCCTTTCTCTGAACTTCTTCCCAGGCTAAGTGCTTCCTTTCTGGGTATGCACAGTGCCATGGGTGGGTCTTTTTTGTGTCCAGGGGGCTTTCGTGAATGTCTTCCCCAGTCTAAGTGCTTTCTTTTAGGCCAAGCTTGTGCTATGAGATGACCTTTATATTTCTTTTGCTCCCCTTACACGTTATAGAATTTGTCAGAAAGCCAGATGGTATATAGTAAATGTGGCATAACTCCTAACCCACGCTCTTAACCCAAAAATCTTAACCCAGAGCTCCTAACCCAAAGCTCCTAACCCAACGCCCCTAACCCTAAACCTAACCCTAATTTGGGAAATAAAGGAAAGCAAATTAATCCTAAATCTAAAACCTTTACCCTAAACCTAAGCCCTAAACATAACCATTAGCCCTAAACCTAACCCTAAAACCTAATCCTAAAACGAACCATAAAATCCTAAACCCAAACCTAACTGGGAAATTAATCAAACTTTAATAAATCCACCTCACCCTATCTCCAAACTAAACCAGGATATAAATCAATAGTTAATAATATAAAGTGATTAAAATAATGGAAATAATATTAGTAGTTAACTCCCCCCCCCCCCTTTTTTTTGTAAAGCACAAGGTTACATTAAACATGGGAAACCCTCCTATAGACCCATCTTGACAGAGTCCCGCCCCCAAACTATTTAAGGGGACAGAGAATGCAGGAGCTCATTTTGCTTCCAGCTCTTGAAGAGAAAGCATCTATTTACTTGTGCTCTTGAAACTTAATTCCTACAGCTCTTTAATTTCTCATTTAATATTTTAACAAGCCAGCCTGAAGAAGATTCCAGGAGAACCGAAACGTCGCAATGGCTTGTTCGTTTTGCATTTTCTTTTCTTGAATTTTACCTAAAGGAAAGTATTCTATTTTCTTATATTCATTATTTGATTTAAAATACAGTTCAATTTTAAAAGTACATTGTTACACCAAAAAATGCTAAATATTTTTTCCCCAAGTGACCGCTTGTGGGTTTTCCTTTTCTTTTCTGGAATTTTACCTAAACTAAAGGAAAGTATTCCATTTGCTTACATTCATTATTTGATTTAAAACATAGCTCAATTTTAAAAGTACATTTATACAACAAAAAAAACCACTTACCTTTTTTTCCCCCCAACACCTAGAAACAAAAAAATATATAGACATTACATTAGTATAAATCTACATTCACTTAATACACCAAAAGAACACATAATTAGACACCAAAAAATATTTTAAAGGTCAAACTTAAGTAAAATTACCAAAAAATGGTCTGGCCAGAAAGAAAGAACGACTGGACAGTCGTCACACGCAAACGCAAACGCGCCGCCCATAGAAATGTTTGGCCCATGCCCCATGTTCATTAAAACCCCGCACAGTGTGTGCGGGTGGAGAGGGCACCCGCTTATAGAAATGCAGATAGATACGGTGGCTACCCAGCCCCACATTATACACAGGGGGAGGGAAGACTCTCCTATGCTGAGATGGTCAAATACGGTGGCCACAGCAGAGTAGCACCAACTCACCATAGTGAGGTTCAGCAAAGGTCTGGAAGACCACAATTTTTTGAAGCCTGGGCCTGTTCAGGGCACGGCACCTTTAAGCCTCAGAATATGGGGACCATTGAACCGCATCCCGAACGGGACCCAAAGACTATTGCCTTTGAAAAGGCCCAATTCCGTGCAGCATTTCGAACCATACAACTGACACATCACCTCAATAACATCAGCCAGGAGCAGCCTCCGGCGATCCTTAATATTGTCAAATACCTTTCGGAGGTCATCAAACCGGCTGTGCCCAATGCTACAATACAAAAGCACTTAGAGGAAAACGCAAAACAGTGGGCCCAGAACACCATCAACATCCTTAGCAGCCATTATTTTGAAAGGCATGAGGAAACGGTTATTAGGCTTGAGGGCACTGACCCAGATAAATTTAAAGACCACATCCTTCCTAAAGCCACTGAATGGGCAAAACATGCACAAAGCGTATGTGGTTATATTTCTTGGTTCTAGTTAGGACTCTAGCAGCTGCATTCTGGACTAGTTGAAGTTTCTTTATGTTTCTACTGGAACATCCAGACAGTACGGCATTACAATAATCTAGTCTAGAGGTAACGAAAGCATGAATTAATATCTCTGTGTCATGTAGTGATAATATGACTTATCTTAGAAATATTTCTGAGATGAAAGAAGGCTACCTTAGTAATATTATCTACATGAGCATTAAATGATAGATTGGAATCAATAATCACTCCAAGGTCTTTTACTGCTACACATGAGGAAACAGAAAGACCATCCAAAGTAATCATGTGATCAGAAATCTTAGTCCTAGCTACACGTGATCCTAACAAAAGTATTTCCGTTTTATCCGAATTTAGTAAAAGGAAGTTAGTTAGCATCCAACACCTAATGTCTTTTACACAATCCTCCACTTTATTAAGCTGCTGTCTGTCCTCTGGCTTCATTGAAACATAGAGTTGTGTATCATCAGCATAACAGTGGAAACTAATTCCATGTTTACAAATAATTTGACCTAGAGATAGCATATATAAAGTAAATAGTAGTGGGCCTAAAACAAAACCTTGTGGAACACCAAATTTAACCTTGCTA
>JAFFST010002299.1:0-12711 GCA_022414735.1 Noturus placidus | reverse complement strand
AGGGTCACGGGGAACCTGGAGCCTATCCCAGGGAGCATCGGGCACAAGACGGGGTACACCCTGGACAGGGTGCCAGTCCATCGCAGGGCACAATCGCATACACACTCACACACATTCATACACTACGGACACTTTAGATACATTTTGATTAAAGCACTCTATTCTGATACTATACATTCTCATTCTATATATTCTGATTATATTATATACTTTCTGATTCTATACATCTATACATATAACCCATTCGGATTCTATACACTATATCCTTATATTATACACCTATGCATATCTCATTCTGTATATTCTCATTCTATACAACTATGCACATCGGACTCTATACCTTCTGATTCTACACCTCCTACATGTTACGATCCTTCACATCTTCGTTCTAGGCCTTTTTTTCCCAATTCTAGGCGTTCTCATTCTGTTCTACAAAGTGGGAAAGGCACGCCTTTTTTCCCTACATAATGTTCACTACTTTGAATGCACTCTATCACTTCTCCATACCTTGACAATTCCTGGTGAGATGACGGCGAGTATAAGGTAAAGCCATATATACGCAAAGATGCTCCAGAAGGCAGTGATGAAGAAGACTCTCAGATGTTTGATCTTCCTCACCTCTCCGTTAGGGATCACCCACACACAGAGACCAATGATCACAAACATGTTGAAGGCGGCACTGCCGACGATCGTACTGGGACCCAGGTCTCCTGCTTCAAAACCATGACCACAAACCTAGGACGTGTAGGACAAATATGTACACATATGCACACACATACGGTGTTTTATGTGTTATTAAAAGAGTGCTGCAAAAACTAATCATCTGTTAAGCATGTTCAATTTTGCTAGATAACGCTGTACTTGATCTCTAAGAAGAGACACAAATGACGTGCCATATTCAGGGTTGAAATATACACACGTAGTGAGCAGTTAATACTGAAATTGAGCATACTAATATTCTGACCTCAGTCTAGTGCCATTGTTTGCCAGTTTTCTGTAACCACAGATAATATATTACTCTGAAATTTATATCTTGGGCTCAAAAAACCTTGGAAATGTCACTAGAAGCCAATTTTAAATACATAAATATGACACCATTCATTAATTACTAGTTAGCTGAGCGACAGTATAAGCATAGCAAATGAGTGCTTGGTAAGCTTGTCCTTCAAACCACTGGCATATTTTCCTTAATGGAGACCGTATCGAATTAACCAAAACATTACCATCATTTCCTTATTCAGTCCAAATTTTCTATCCCTGATTATTTATTGATTTTTTTCAGGTTTAAAGCAGATGCTCATTTTTAAAATCAGTGGTCTAGTCACTTTTTAAAACCCCAAGGAAAATCTGCCGCCTTTGGAAGTGTGCACTACACGCAGGTCATTTGCATAATATTAGGACGGCGCTTATAAATTCAACTGAAGAAGGTCTCAAAATACGCGCAAATTTCGCCACAAAATCATTGATCTAGCTTGAATTATGAGTAAATTAATTAAGATATGCGTAATAATGCTGCAAAAGATTACTTGAGAGTGGTGTAAAGGAATGCTTCTTTATTTTGCAGACTAAAACGTGTTTGGCTATTTAGTGCTAATAAACTGTCTTTTGCTTTTTTTGAGTAATATTTCGTGAAAACTCGTAATAACAGAGAAACAAAGACGGACGACGAACGATAACTCACTTCGATGACGGACAGTAAGATCTCAGGAGCCGAGGAGCCTAGGGCCATTAGTGTTAAATTGGACACGGTCTCGTTCCAGATGCGTACTGTAGCTACGGTCGTCTCGCCGCTGGGCATAGTGATCGTAACCTCTTTCTCCTGAAGGACAAAGCTGGTGTTACTACAGTTTTAGTAAAATGGCAAGAAGAAAGAAGGAGGCAGTTGGAAAATAAAGGCCATAAGGTGATTGACTCAGAGCCAATACACCCTGGATGGACACCAATCTATTGGAGAGCACCATGCACACACATTCACAAACTTGAAACTTGAAAGTGTAATACTATACAGGTCCTGATAGAACTGTAATACTCTTGCTGGCACAGCAGCATTAGGGTCTGGGGTTTGATCCCAAGCTCCTTTTACTCCGGTAATGATTTATAATTCCAACTATCAGATATCCCCAAGACACGTTTCGTGGTTTTCAGAACGTAAGGAATTGGATATACTGACTAACAATCAATTAACTGTCTTACCTGTGACGTAATAACCTCAATGGATGCCATAAAGCGATCTGCGATGATTGACACACCCAGGAACATGTACATCAGAGAGACGAAATAGACAACAGCACGGCCGATCTTGCCTCCGAGTCCGGAGTCATTAGGCTTCCACACAGGTAGGATGATCCCTGGAAAACACTTCACCACCTCGCCACAGTGCTTTGAACTGCCATTAGTGGACAACAGATTATCATATGACTCCAGCACCGTGACATTAATGTTCCACTCTTCATCTCTTGGGGACTCTGAGGCGCAAAATGGAAGGAGGGACAGGAGCAGGCATGAGGGTAGAAGGAAAACAACAGAGCTGAGAGAAGACGGTGCCATAGCTTCTATGCTTAAGCAGTGATGACGTGGTGTGAAAGGGAGACAAAGAAAGGAGAGAAAGCAGGCCACCTGAGGAAAAGACAGAGTAACACATAGAGAAGGTAACAGTCAGAAGTAGTAACACCAAATCACAGGTTTATATTAACGTGCTCGTTCTAATACATTATCATTTCTATAGTAACAGTTCGTTCAACAAGGGACTTGTATGGCATACGATGTACCAAACCTCATTATTCAAGAAAGAATTTCTTCGATAAGCTCACCACACATATGACACTATAGTATGAAAAGCTGTATGACATAACAACTAAAAATAAAAGGTGTAAAACAAGTGGACTGAAGAAAACTGAATCTATAAGAGTCAAACTGATCTTGGAGATGTGTCTTAACAAGGGAGAGTGATTCCCTTTCTGGGTCTTTCCCTTTCATTTGGAGTATGTAGTACATAGCAAGGTTACGTTGTTCACTCTTAGACAAAGGGGTTCTTCGAAGGTTTTTAAAGGGTTCATTGAATAATAATGGGTTTGAATTTCTGACAACTTGTACGGTTGTTCATAGAACTCTTAGCAGCAAGCAGCGATCTTTGGGGTCCAAGCACCCTTTAGAAGCAGTGCCCCTGGTGGTCAGTTCTTGCAAAGTTGCATAGGACAATAAAGAGACCATCCAGTAGATGAGCAGGTTTTATAACACTACCTCAAAGAAGGCGTGGCCAAGAACTGAAGTGATAGACCCAGACATGATGGGTGATGGGTCCTCCCAAAGACATTCGCTGTAGGCTGATTTTTATTATTTGTTTGTCACATCTATGACAGATATTATAATATCTATGAATATCTCTAAATATAAATATAAGACATACTAGACCACAGCTTATCTTAAAGTTCTTATTTCATTGCATCCATCACCAACCTAACCCTCATGTGTAATTAAGATGGTATGAGATTGCCCTCCAGTTAGGAGCTCACTCTTATTAGAGCACAACCAGAAGCCATTTTACTCCCGTAATCATGGCATCAATCACCTGTCTCGCTGTTAGGCACATTTTAAATTCATTCATTCCACCAAGATGGAGAGGCACAAGCACAGCCATATTTGCCCGAAAGATATCTGCATCCACTCGATTGCTTAATATTGGTGTTTTTTGGGGTCCGATTATATTTGGAAGGAAATAATGATAAACTTTATAAGAAATAAAGAATTAAATGAGCTGGTGTTCGCTTCCTGAGAGCATGAACAACACAAGCAGAGCCGTGTCTAGAAGCATACTCTCTTTACACCGAATGTTTCAAGGATTTAAGTCCAAATGAGAAAATACCCACATTTAATACAAACAATAACTCATTTGCATGCACAATCTCATCACTTGTTCTTCCTAACCACCAGGGACAGTCGATACCTTTTTGCAAGAGATGTACCAATTAGGTTGCAAATGTCCTACAGCACATATTTGAAATAAATACCACTGACAAACAGCTATCTATCCCTTTCCTCTTGCCTCATACGCATGTACCACATGTATGTACATAGTATAGCGCAATCCATTGGCAGCTTGTGACTATGGCTGAAGTCACAGGTATCCTGTATGGCAGGTACACCAAGGTAGGGGGTAGGCTCCTCTCATCCTCTTCTACTTCAGTGAGTGGATTTTTAAAACATTATAATGAGCACACTTTATTCATAACACGATACATAGTGTGCACTAACTTTGAACCAATTTTTGCTTGTCTAGTCACCTAGACACATAAGCTTGCTGCTTGTGTCGTTAAATGGTTTTCTCTTTCCATATTATGCACAATAGGTGTGTCTCGGCCTTGACCATTGTAAGGACACAGTTCCCGTTTCAGACATCCATCCCCCTGTGATGATTGGCATGCTCTGCTGGTGGATTTAAACCCTGATGTTGACTCAGGTCTGACCAAAGAACAGAAGTTTTTGACCAATTCTAAATTTGAGAGGGTTGCAACCTTAGTCTCTGTTTGAATGCTGCCAGCATCAGAGGCATGGAGGAAGTGTGAATCTGTATAGTATCAAATACACAACCAACTTTACCACAGCAAGAATTTTTTTAAACATCAGCATTTTGAGAACATTTTGGTTTTTTCAAGACGCAACATGGCACAATGTGAATAAACGTACTCATGAATCAGATTTAGTAAATGGAATGGTTTTGGCAGAAACAAGCTTCAGCAAATTTAATAATTAACAATAATACTACTACTAATAATAATAATATTAATTTGCTTTCCCGGAAGTGACTTTCAGATTTAGTCAAAGGCAATGCTGGTGTAAAATGAATCAATTATCCTGTACAGAGCTGTGAATTTTGCACCTAAAAGGTAAAATGCCACAAATTGCATATTTATTAGAGAAAACAAGCTGTTTTGCGCATGCGAAAGACCCATCCCTTTTCAGAGTCCATGCTTCCCTAACTGTGTACTGTACTTGGGTGCATGTAATATCCCACCCTCGGTGTAGGAGAGGCTGGAGTTACACCAGCTGGTGGAATTTCACACAGTACTTGCCATACACTGGACTTGGTTAATGCATGTCATATTGAATGCATGACAAATGAAACCAGGGCTGTACAATTCTTCATGTAATGATTAAAACTGCCACGAATTTCTTATGGGAGGAAAAGTACTGAAATTTGAGCATTCTATTTCCTCCAGAGAAAAACTTGTTGTGGCTGGCTCCTGATTACGTTCTCCATTTAAACGTCTTACGGTATTTTAAAGCGCTGATTGCTTTAGCTCTGATGTATTTTGCTGATCCATTGCTCTGAAACATTATATCCCATCCTCGGTACTTTGTTCGACTAAGCGCAAGCCTTCTGTTGATCTTAAGGGTCTCTTGTAGATCAGCCAACAAAGGATTCTTAAGTTCTGGGCCTTACGTTATGTTAAACGTTTCCTAAATTCTCATAGATTTACAGGCCATTTATAAAGTATTACAGATTTGTTCATTAATGTCAAATGTTTAATGTCTAATGTCATTATGTTTAATGACATGAAATATGACTAAAGCCTGTTTAAGCAGGTCATTAAATATGGATTTATAGATGCTGCATCCCCATTATCTTCTGAAACACTAGCCTTTAGTGTTTAAGCGTGATCAAAGAAAAGATATTTACCACCAGCTGAACTGAAATTGATTTTAGTCATTAATAGCAAACCTGCCTCAGGTGAACAAAGTGTTCCAGATGTTTTATACTGTTTCATGAGATCCATTAGGTATAACATTTAGAGTTTTATATGTCATTAGCACAACTTTGTAGTTAAGATGAAACATAATAGGCAGCCACGGGAAATATAATACAACTGGAGTAATGGGATTATTGAAGAAAAGAGAATGTAGTTATGGTTTATTAATAAGAACAAAGACGAATACGAACATTAATGAGAAAATGGTAAGAGGGTTGAGATGATCGGTTTAAATGGCGACTGTCGGCGGAGTTGCAAAAACATGCTGCCTTATTAGGAGACAAGGAATTTCCAATATACACAGACTACTAGAGCACTACTGTGTTTCATTCACAGACAGCAAGAGGGAGGAAGGGTGTGACATGGTACAAAAGCCAGACGCACACAGAATAGCTACAAGTGTTTTTGTCATACTGTCAGGACTAAATTGGATACATTTATATTTCATCTTAACAACAACAATGGTCATGATTGGTTCCATTTTTTCAAGTACAATTCAACACTCACATTTATACTCATTTTATGAACTCTCTCTCTTTATCTCTCTCTCTCTCTCTCTCTCTCTCTCTGTCTCATACACACACACACACACATCCTTTTGTGTCTGAACCGTTTTCATCAGTCAACCGACTGCCTGCTCTTCTTCTTCACGTAGTGTGCAAAAGGTCAAGACACACACATCAACTCTCATTACAGTCCACATAAAATAAAGAGAGGGCGAGACAAAGAGAGACAGAGAAAGACAGACGGAGAGAGACAGAGAGAGAGAGAGAGAGAGAGAGAGAGAGAGAGAGAGAGAGAGGTACAGAGAGACAACTTTAAAATGCTGTTATAATTCTGGGGAAACAGCCAGCACAGTAGAGACTCATAACACATTTAGGTTGCTGTGTATTTTCTTTTTAATCGAAAAACATTCCATTAAACGCATTAGTCATTTAAAAGCACAGTTTACATTGTAAAAATAAAAAATTTAAAAAAGACTTAAATTGTACGATATTCGGACCGATTCTTTTCTGTCGCAGACAAAAAAGCGCACATCATAAGCAAATTCTTTGGGCGTGAGTTGAGACTGCGGGTTTTAGAACTTGTGACGAAGAAAGAGAACACAAGCGATAAGTTATCTATTTAAAACAACCAGAATATATCGTGGAGAAGTTCATTTTTGAAACCAGGCTAGTCAAGATTATATACTGTAGGTGCATCTCAAAAAATTTGAATATCGAAATATATAAAGTTCATCTTTCCCCGTAATTTAAATCAAAAAGTAGAACTGTCATATATTCTAGATTCGTTACACATAAAGTGAAATATTTCAAGCTTTTTTTTTGTTTGTTTTCATCTCGATGATTATGGCTTACAGCTCACGTAAATCAAAAATCCAGTATATAAAAAATATTAGAATAAAGAATTTATAATACATGATAAATTTATAATACATAATAAATGTCACAATCCTAGTATCAATTCTACAGTTAAACCGCTCCTGAACCAGAGACAATGTCTGAAGCATCTCACCTGGGCTAAGAAGAAACAGAACTGGATCGAAAAGTCCAAAAGTCGTCTAAAAGTCGTCTTTTCAGACAGAAAAGTAAACGTTGCATTTCATTTAGAAATGAAGGTCCCAGAGTCTGGAGGAAGAGTGGAGAGGAACAGAATCCAAGTTGCTTGAAGTCCAGTGTGAAGTTTCCACAGTCAGTGATGATTTGAGGTGCCATGTCATCTGCTGGTGTTGGTCCACTGTCTTTTCTCAAGTCAAGAGTCGATGCAGCATCTACCAGGAGATTTTAGAGCACTTCATGCTCCCATCTGCTGACAAGCTTTATGGAGATGCTGATTTCCAGTGCCAAAACATCTAGTAACTGGTTTACTGACCATGGTATTACTGTACTTGATTGTCCACTCGAGTCGCCTGACCCAAACCACATAGAGAATCTATGAGAGACACCAGACCCAACAATACAGACGAGCTGAAGGCCGCTATCAAAGCAACCTGGACTTCCATAACAAACACCTCAGCAGTGCCACAGGCTGATCGTCTCCATGCCTCACCGCACTGATGCAGTAATTCCTCTAAAGGATTCAAGCTAGGACTGAGTATCAGCACATAAATTAACATACTTTTCACAAGGTCGACATTTCTGTATTATATATTCTTTATTCTAATATTTTGAGATACTAGATTTTTGATTTCCATGAGCAGTAAGCCGTAATCATCGAGATTAAAACAAAAAAGTCTGGAAATATTTCACTTTTGAGATGTGTATCCAGCTAGGCTAGCATTGCATACGTGTGCCTAGCTTTATCGCAAAAGTAAACGTATTGCACTTGATAAAATAACTAAACACATGCTTTTTATAAAATATTTATTTATTTATTTTTAATTACATAGGTTTCTATTCTGCCTCAGGTAAACTCTGTAGATGCCTAGTTTTAAAGTAAACTTATTAACAGTGTTTGTTTCATAGTAGGATAGTCACAGAAATATTACAGAAGTGATCATGCATGATACGACATTATAAATTGCCACTACTGTGTATATTTTTCCATAAATATCAGCGATGCTACACTTTCAAACTGTAAAAACACATTTAAAGTACTAAAGTATTGCAATAAATACCTGCCTTATGATATTTACTGCAAAATCAAGCAGCAAAAAACAACATACTAGGTACAATATAGCACAAGAACCACAATGGCAGTATTCTAGACTTAGACCAGCTTTACTGCAGTACTTCAGCACTTTTTTACCTTTTGCTTTTAAGATCTTGTTGAATTGTTTTTTAGCAAAGGTATTTTCAGGAGCCACAGGTGTTTCTTAGCGGTTTTGATTTAAAAGCAGGTCAGTCTTGAGACCAGTATTCTGAGGAGCACAATATGCTGTTAGTGTCAGAGCTGCCAACATCTCAACCATTGAATAAATCGTGCTTTGATTAATTGAATAGTGAACGCTAGGCTCTAGGCTCAGCTGGTTGTCACAGCAGTATGTCCCTGCAATGTCTCATTAACACCTGTGTTAGCACGTTAGCTCCGGGGCTCTGAAAAGGGCAGGTTCAGTAATGAGAGAGCTCGGGTTCCTGTAAAAGACACCATGCCCAATTTAATCTCGTTTCACTTCCGGCCAACATGGGGACAGAAAGTTACTTTCTTTTCAGGAAAGGAAATATTACACTATATTACTATACCACAAATAGACTTTCATTTTTAATTCCCCTCCCAGACATTCCCGAGAATTAAGTACCAAATCAATTCCCTTACATTTTCTCCACCAGAAAGCCACAATCCAACAAGAAAAGTAATATCTGTTTAAAAATAACCACTATTCTCTTTTCTCATTTCTTCAGATTCTGTGATTCCAGCATGAAGGCTTACCTGTACTTCTGAAACCTATTCATGATGCTTCTCGGGAATTTTCTAGCACTTCCTACCTACATTGTGCTCTTCATGATTACAGAAGAAATTTGTTTGCCTTTTATAGCCTGAATATTTCTATATTATTTACAGATCATTTCTTTCAGCTTCCTGACCATCCAAGTCCTCTTTAAGCACTTTTCTGCTCTCGGTGTTAGATAAGAGAGGGTGCGAAAGAAGTAAGTGCAGGACTAAAATAAAAGTGAGAATTCATCTAAAAATATTGGAAGCCCTATAAAACCCTCATGATGAAAATGAATTGCTCAGTCTGTACGTCTGTGTATGTGTGTGTGTGTTAGAGAAAATGAGTTTGGCTTCATACCAGGAGGTTGCAGATGGCACACAGTGAGGCCAAGGCGTACAATAACAGGTATAATAAATACACCTTTCAGATCCAAGAGACAGAAAATAACACTAAACCTGTCCATTATATCATCAAACGTCCTGTTCTTGTCAACGCCATGTGTTTCCACAGTGTATTTTGATGACCGCTCAAGTATATTTCATCCCATTAAAATGTGGAATTTTGATACACAGGACAGTATAAAGCATTTTGGGACAGATTCCATGAGAGCACATGTTTGAAATACATGATGATGAGTCAAGTTTGTGTTTTAGTCTTTCCATGGCCTCCTCCCTAATTATTAATCAATGTTTTGTGCTGGCTAGCCAAGGTGAGCTAGCTAGTTTAAGTGTCCTCTGTGTGTGGGTGCACTTCAACTTACACCTAATATCATGTGTTCCATAATATTCACATTTTCAGAGATACATTAGTAAAAACTAATACATAACTAAATACACCTCACCATATCAAAAAATAATCCAACCCGAATATGTCCGTCCATCCATCCATCCATCCATCCATTATCCTTTTTTCAGGGTCACGGGGAAACCGGGTACACCCTGGACAGGGTGCAAATCCATCGCAGGGCATACAAACACATACACACACCCATTCATACACTACGGACACTTTGGACATGCCAATCAGCCTACCATGCATGTCTTTGGACTGGGGAGGAAACCAGAGTAACCGGAGGAAACCCCCGCAGCATGTGGAGAACATGCAAACTCCTCACACACATGGTCCGAATATGTCTTTAGTTTTTTATTATTTCTAATATTCATCCACTGGTCATATAGATCATACCTGAAATGTCTTTAAACAATGTATATATTAAACATAGTAGGACATGACACCCAACAGATCTGTGGAAAACACCGTTTCACCAAACCTGAGTAGGCATGTGTTCTACTCCATTCCTGTGCCATTCTCTTCAGCAGCCAAGCGTAACGAACAATTCAGCAGCAAGTCAATACAATTCAAATACATTAAAAATTTCTCTCTGTCAGGCAAATATACAGTACAAGCAAGTATATTGTGAAATAAAATCCATGCTGAAGGCCTCATTCAGCTAAATAATCATTGGATGTCTCTCTCTGAAGGATCACAGACACTCTTTTCGAAAGATAAAAGATACTCTCTCTGAAGGATAGTAAATGCGCTCTCTGAAGGATCGCAGATGCTCTCTCGGAAAGATCACAGATGCGTTCTAGGGTTGTGACAGTGAGGAAATGCTCCCCGTTGGGAAAATTATTTCAATTATTTCATATTAATGCATCAGTGTCACATATGTCAATGTCAATCAATTTGTCTTTGTCCTGCTTCTGATTAGGATAAAATTTGACAGCTTCTAAATCAACACCATTTAAATACCTGACTTGCCAGTTTAAAATGTTATTACTGTACATGATAAAACCTCTCTCCTGCATAGCCCTGAAGGGATAGGTTGAAAAATTATGCATCTATAAACTTTTGAAACTGATACCGGAAATGTTCTCTTGAAATACATTCAAGTTCCCCTGTGACCGTTTTGCATTTCCTCGCAAGATTAAGGGACGGAATGGTAAAGTGTATCTGCCTTTTATGATTTTGTTTCTTGCTCAAATGAGTGTTCCCTTCCTGCTGTGGGGTTATCAATGATTAATACTGTAATCATTTATATATAATTTAATAATTTAATTTATATAGCGCTTTTTACAATGGTACATTGTCTCAAAGCAGCTTTACAGAAATATCATTTTACATTTTTACATTTACAAGCGACATACTAATGAGCGCACATTCACACACCAATGGTAGCAGAGCTGCCATGCAAGGTGCTAGCTTGCCATTGGGGGCAACTTAGGGTTCAGTGTCTTGCCCAAGGACACTTTGGCATGGGATCACCCGGGCCGGGATTCGAACCGCCAACCCCACGGTTAGTGGATTAGTGGACAACCCGCTCTACCGACTGAGCCACAACCGCCCCAAATATGCAGACTGATATATGTAGTCTTTAGGTGCTTATTTAATCCACTTGAGCTATTTTTGTAAATATTTGATTACATCTTTTCACATGTTGCCACTGGAGTCCTCTTCCACTCCTCCATGATGACATCACGGAGCTGGTGGATGGTAGAGACCTTCTGCTCCTCCACCTTCCGTTTGAGGATGCCCCACAGATGCTCAATAGGGTATAGGTCTGGAGACATGCTTGGCCAGTCCATCATCTTCACCCTCAGCTTCTTTAGCAAGGCAGTGGTCGTCTTGGAGGTGTGTTTATGGTCGTTATCATGCTGGAATACTGCATACTGATCATGCTCTGCTTCAGTATGTCACAGTACATGTTGGCATTCATGGTTCCCTCAATGAACTGTAGATCCCCAATGCCGGCAGCACTCATGCAGCCCCAGACCATGACACTCCCACCACCATGCTTGACTGTAGGCAAGACACACTTGTCTTTGTACTCCTCACCTGGTTGCCACCACACACGCTTGACACCATGTGAACCAAATAAGTTTATCCTGGTCTCATCCGACCACAGGAAATGGTTCCAGGAATCCATGTCCTTAGTCTGCTTGTCTTCAGCAAACTATTTGCGGGCTTTCTTGTTGACGACAGCCATGCAGACCAATTTGATGCAGTGTGCGGCGTATGATCTGAGCACTGACAGGCTGACCCCCCATACCTTCAACCTCTGCAGCAATGCTGACAGCACTCATAGCTCTATTTCCTAAAGACAACCTCTGGATATGACGCTGAGCACGTGCACTCAACTTCTTTGGTTGACCATGGCGAGGCCTGTTCTGAGTGGAACCTGTCCTGTTGAACTGCTGTATGGTCTTGGCCACCCTGCTGCAGCTCAGTATCAGGGTCTTGGCAATCTTCTTATAGCCTAGGCCATCTTTATGTAGAGCAACAATTCTTTTTTTCAGATCTTCAGAGAGTTCTTTGCCATGAGGTGCCATGTTGAACTTCCAGTGACCAGTATGAGGGAGTGTGAGAGCGATGACACCAAATTAAACACACCTGCTCCCCATTCACACCTGAGACCTTGTAACATGGCTAATTGGAAAATGGCTAATTGGGCCCAATTTGGACATTTTCACTTAGGGGTGTACTCACTTTTGTTGCCAGCGATTTAGACATTAATGTCTGTTTGTTGAGTTATTTTAAGGGATCAGTAAATTTACACTGTTACACAAGCTGTACACTCACTACTTTACATCT
>JAFFST010002292.1:10996-28490 GCA_022414735.1 Noturus placidus | reverse complement strand
CACACACAGAGACACACACACACACACACACACACAGACAGACACACACACACAGAGACAGACACACACACACACAGAGACAGACACAGAGACAGACAGACAGACACAGAGACAGACAGACAGACACAGAGACAGACAGACAGACACAGAGACAGACAGACAGACACACACACACACACACACAGACAGACACACACACACACAGAGACAGACACACACACACACACACACACAGAGACAGACAGACACACACACAGAGACAGACAGACACACACACACAGACACACACAGAGACAGACACACACAGAGACAGACACACACAGAGACAGACACACACAGAGACAGACACACACACACACACACACAGAGACAGACACACACACACACACACACACAGAGACAGACAGACACACACACAGACACACACACAGAGACACACACACACACACACACACACAGACACACAGAGACAGACACACAGAGACAGACACACACAGAGACAGACACACACAGACAGACACACACAGACAGACACACACACACACACAGACAGACACACACAGAGACAGACAGACAGACACACACAGAGACAGACACACACACACACACAGAGAGACAGACACACACACACACACACACAGAGACAGACACACACACACACACACACAGAGACAGACACACACAGACACACAGAGACAGACAGACACACACAGAGACAGACACACACAGAGACAGACACACACAGACAGACACACACAGACAGACAGACAGACACACACAGAGAGACAGACACACACACACACACACACACACACACACACACACACAGGGACTCCCTGTCATAATTTCTAGAGGACACAAATGAACATAAAAGGCTTTATTAATGATTCATGAGATACAAACATCACAAAGCTGGGTCGTTTTAATGGTGTTTATAGTAAAAATACTTTGATACATACTGTACAATGGATCTATACATTTAGGAAGGTATCACCTGAAATCAAATTGTAGAAATTATGGCCAAAAGACATGATGCAATGAAATGCTGGTATAGGATCACTGGTGCAAATGGCACTTGGATTGATTCTGCTTCATTACAATTCAGTCCTCACTGATGTTCCAAATTGTACACATACTGAAGTATGCAAATAGGGAGACGTAACTTCTAAAAGGTAATCTTTTATAATTTCTTCTAATCTGAGCAAATTTAAATGAAAATAAAGAAGATAGCCAGAAAGGCATTTGTACCTGTGACTCTGAAAAACAAATATACTGGGAGCAATATGCCTAGCAAAAATGTAACATTTATGATGAAATTAAGCAAAAGATTTGTATCAAATTGACACACACGCTCACATCCACATAGCACCTAGTAAAAGGTACTGTGGTAGCTCAAAATACATTTTAGACCATTTTAACAAACATCACTAGCTCTTTTCTGTGGCCAAACCCATTGAAAGAGACAAATGTCTAATACACTTCATCTTAAAACGAGTGTCTACTTTTTTTGTTCTCTTAAAAAAGGGATACTTTCAAAAACGTGGACTTAAGAAACAGATTTTTCTTCATGAAAACTAATTTGTTATTTTTTTTATTTATAAACTACCACACTTGCTTCATCAAGCAACCCTTGAAATTATATGATCCTTTATCATCCAATTCCAGTCATATCAGCATTTTTAAAGAGCCCTTCAATCTGGTACACAAGAAGAGCCTTCTTGTATAAGAGTCCTTGATTTAACCAGTCAAGTGCTTTTCTTCCTGCTTTGACAACATGTTTAAGATTGGTCATCTTTCCACTCTCAGTGGTATTCACCTCTGAGGTATGAATAAGATTGTGCTTCCTGTTTTCTCTGCATCCTCCATGGCTCACTCATTCAAGGAAAGTATGATGTCGTCTTCCAGGTCTGAGTTATCGGAGCTATCTGCTGGAATACGAGAGCAGTGAAGGAAAGATTAAGAACACTACAGTAGAGAAGAAATGTATAAAGAATGAAAGGAACAAATCAGGCATTCTAGACTAATTCCATATTCATAAAAAAAGCCATTAACTCACTGTTATCCATAACTAGCTCTACATCTCCCTCATTGTCCTCAGAATCATCATCATCATCGTCGTCGTCATCATCATCGTCATCGTCATCATCTTCACCATCTTCCTCCAGGAGACGAGCCACCTCTTCATCATCAGATGGGGAAAAATCCTGCTCACCATCTTCCTCCTCCTCACCATTATTTTCATTCTCCAGCTCAGCCATCAGGGGGTCTGTGTCGATATCATCCATGTCGTCATCCGAGTCATCATCATCCTCATCCTCCTGATCTTCATCCTCCTGGAAGAGCACAGACCAATCAAGTTTCATTACATAAGTAAATTACATACATTAATGAATCCAGCCAATCGGGTGGTTTTAACCTTATCTTGTTATTTTGTCATTACTCAGTTCATTAACCCCCCCCAAAAAAGCTTGATTACTATTTGAAACACTGAAAGAGAAGTCAGAGCAATGACCTAGAATAGTCTAGATTTCTTGCTATTGGACAAGGTGGTAATTAGTTTAAGAATTAAGGCTACCTTTTTTACAACTTCAAGATGGATTTATGCAGCTAGACAAAAACCATCATATTGGTTTTGTTCCATACTTGCTAAAAGTTTAAGTTAAAAAAAATTGTGACATAAATAAATCTGATAAATAAACACTATCTAACCTTTAGGGATTTGGAGACCTCCAAGGTGGAAATAGTCAAATTGTGTAATGTCAGTTGTACTGCATATCTCTCTGAAAGCATCTGGCTTTTTGTACGAGAGACTGCAGCTTCCAACTAGCAGGTGCAATACATTATATACAAAGGTCATTTCGGATGCGCTCACCATCTGTTATCCAACATTGATGTACACTCCCCAACTGGTGTACACCCGAGTTAGTATAATCTTAGAATACTGTGTAATACATGTGCTCATTGTTTTAAGCACATGTATGTGACTCCCGGGAGGAGAACATGGGAAATATCAAACCTCAAGCACGCACAAATGATTCTAGCAGCATGATACTCTTGTAGCCTATAGGCAGTTTCCTAGACAGTAATCAGCCAATGTATGATTGCCATATACAGTGTATCTGTAAAGCATTCACAGCGCTTTTTACACATTTGGTTATGTTACAGCCTTATTGCAAAATGGATTAAAGTCATTATTTCCTCAAAATTCTACAAACAATACCCCAAAATGACAACATGATAAAAATTTTAAAACTTTGCAAATTTATTACAAAAAAAAAGGAAAAAAAAAAAACAAAAAAACACATAAGAATTCACAGCCTTTAATTAATACTTTGTTGAAGCACCCTTGGCAGCAATTACAGCCTCAAGTATTTTTGAGTATGATGCTACAAGCTTGGCACACCTATTTTTGTGCAGTTTCTCCCATTCTTCTTTTCAAGCTCCATCAGGTTAAATGGGGAGTGTTGGTGCACATCCAGTTTCAGATTTCTCCAGAGTTGTTCAATCAGGTTCAAGTCTGAGCTCTGGCTGGGCCACTCGGGGACATTCACAGAGATGTTCTGTAACCACTCCTTTGTTATCTTGGTTGTGTTCTTAGGGTTGTTGTCCTGTTGGAAGATGAACCTTCGCCCCAGTCTGAGGTCCAGAGCGCTCTGGAGCAATATACAGAGACATCCTTGATGAAAACCTGCCCCATTCATCTTTCCCTCGATCCAGACTAGTCTCCCAGTTCCTGCCGCTGAAATGGTATTGGCCAGATGATGACTGGTGCCTGGTTTCTGCCAGACCTGATGCTTGCCATTCAGACAATCAGACCAGAGAATTTTCTTTTTCATGGTCTGAGAGTCCTTCCGGTGCCTTTTGGCAAACTACAGGCGTGCTGTCATGTGCCTTTTACTGAGGAGTGGCTTCCGTCTGGCCACTCAACCATACAGGCCTGACTGGTGGAGTGCTGCAGAGATGGTTGTTCTTCTAGAAGGTTCTCCTCTCTCCACAGAGACACACTGGAGCTCTGTCAGAGTGACCATTGGGTTTTTGGTCACCTCACTGACTAAGGCCTTCTCCCCTGATCGCTCAGTTTGGCCGGGCGGCCAATGTGCTCATTGGGACCTTCAATGCTGCAGAAATTTCCTGTACCCTTCCCCAGATCTGTGCATTGTTACAATACTGTCTCAGAGGTCTACAGACAGTTCCTTGGACTTCGTGGCTTGGTTTGTGCTCTAACATGCATTGTTAACTGTGGGACCTTATATAGACAGGCGTGTGCCTTTCCAAATCATGTTCAAATCAACTGAATTTACCACAGGTGGACTCCAATCAAGTTGTAGAAACATGTCAAGGATGATCAGTGAAAACAGGATGCACCTGAGCACAATTTTGTGCGTCATGGCAAAGGCTGTGAATATTTATGTACATGTGCTTCTTTTGTTTTATTATTTTTAATAAATTTGCAAAGATTTCAAACAAACTTCTTTCACATTGTCATTATGGGGTATTGTTTGTAGAATTTTGAGGAAAATAAATAATCCATTTTGGAATAAGGCTGTAACATAAGAAAATGTGGAAAAAGTTAAGCGCTGTAATCTTAAAGCAATGCATGTTGAATAAACCAATCATGGTTGGTTACAACGCACCTGAAGTCAAGAAAAATCTAATGCATTTTCCAATAAACTTGCCCAACTAACAAGAGAAATCTACTGTTCATCTCACATGGACTTATTTGGTTGCTCAAAGTGATGGGATCTACAATGGATAACAGTGGCATAAGGTGTTTGAATTATACTACATGTCCAGAATCCCATATGAATGTCTCCATCTACAAATTATTTTTTTATAAATGATTTCTTATACATCAATGGTCTACTACTGTGGTCAGGCTACTACCAAAAGTTGCTTATTGCAACTTTAAATATTGGTTTGGAACTGAAACAACAAGGACCTTTCAGCATATCCATGTCACATTATGATTATGGCAAGATTATGGCAAGATCGGCTCACCTGATCCTCCTCATCCTCTTCTTCCTCGGCTAGTCTCTGTCGGCCAACTCCATAAAGTCGACACACTGTGTCCATATTTATAGAATCTTGATTCTGTTGTGGAGGAATGCATTACATTAAAAGCCTTAGTATTACAACGAAACACAAAGTCCCCAAAAATCGTTTCAACTAATCCTTTCAGAAATCCACTAATAATAATATTAATAATAATAATAATAATAATATTATTATTATTATTAACAACAACAACTTACTTCAATGACTGCCAGGTAACAGTCTTTTGTGTCAGTACACAGGTCAAAAATATTCCTCTTCACATCAATGGTGGCTGTAAGGAGAGAAAAAAAAAAAACAGCAAGAAAATGTATAGTTATTCTTAATTTACGGTTAGGTTGTGATTTGGCACACCTGATTGGGCTAATCAGTGGGAGAGAGAGAGCGAGATAGAGGAGTGGTTAGAAGTGAGAGAGCGATAGAGACATCTGTTTGAGTTCTGTTTGCGTTTCGTTCATTATAAAATTTTATGCTCATCCATCCGGTTCCGCCTCCTCCTTCCCGACTTTAAAGTTTTTTACACTGATTCCAAAACCCAGGAAGGAGGAGGGACGTGCTGTAAGAGAGCTCTTGCTGCTGTGGAAGGATCATGATGCCGAGGAGGCGGTGTTGGAGCAGTTGCCGTAAAGTATGAAGGAGCTGCTGCCATCTGCAGGGAGGCGGAGGAACCTCTGCAGTCTGCCTGAAAGGGGGGGAGCAGTTTCTATCCGCCAGGGGATGGAAGACCTGCTGCAGTCAGCCGGGGAAGCGGAGATTTGGCTGCTGTCTGCCTGAAAATGGGAGGAGCTGCAGCCGCCTGCTCAGAAGTCCAGTACCATCGCCAGGCATCATGGGGGATCGCTTCCCAGCGGGCTGAGAAGCAGATGACAGCGTATCTGAGGACCGGAGTGTTTTTTCTCTCCCTCCCTCTCTAGCTTGCTTCTTCCCTCTGCCCTCTTCCTCCTCATCTCTTGACTGGCTGGGCTCTTTGCCTACAAACAAGAGGAAAGACGTAGCCGAGATAGCAGCACCGCCATCCCGAATCTGGCGGTGGCCGAGTGTAACAAGGAGAAAGGAGAAGCCAGGTTGTGGGGACGCACACCTGGCACTGATTGGGCTAATAGAGATAAAGGAGTAGATGGAAGAGAGAGAAAGAGCAAGAGACACACGTACTTTGTGTTCCGTTTGTGTGTTTTATGTTCTGTTTGATTTTTACTTATTATTAAACCTTATGATTGTGTTCAGCCGGCTCCCACCTTCTCCTTGCCCATCTTTAAAAAAAAAATTTACACTATGTAATAGGATGTTTTGAACTCTTGTCTTGAACTACAACTCCCCTTCAGTAAATATATGCTAATGCTGCCATTTTGCCTTTGAAATCAGACATGTAATATTTAAGACATATTGTGCCTACTTCTTTAAAATATTTTTCCTTTTCTCCTATTATTTTTCCACTTAATTTTCCAGATAGTAAAACATTTGAAAATAATTTTAAACAATGAAGAACCTCTCCCTCTTTCCCCACAATTCCATCCTCACTTAATTCCCTGTATGCACTTAACATTAATAGGTGTAACAAAAAAAAGGGAAGGAGCGGGTCAAGTGTTTATCCAGTGACTGGATAAAAGGTTGTACCTATCGGTTTGTAGTCAGTAGCATCAAAGGTCCTGAAGGAGGATCCAAAGGGACTTTTCATCTGCTGCTCCATCATTTCATCCTCATCATCAGCCTGAAGCATGGCTAAAAGATAGCATTTGGCAATTAATATGACAAAACAACCAGCTTCATTAGTATTTAGAAATGATAATTTTGCTTCAAAAAGTGCTTAAGTGCTAATTCAATCAAGATAACTGTTTCAGAACTATCCATGTCCCTCAGTTTTACGTACCCCTGTGATGTGGTGATATTCTCATTTTAATAAATTGTTTTTAAAAACGATGATGCATAAACTACCAATAAATTTAACTAGAGAGCATTTAACTGGACAATTTTGAACCATACATGTCCCAGCACTGGAGGTGGGTAGCTTGTTATCAGTAAACATTGTCCATCAGTGTGTCTGGCAGTACAACTTCCTACACACTATTCATATTTCTAACAATCATTTGGTTGAATAAAAATAGTTGGAGCTCGAGGTTGTGGCTCTGCACCAAGCACCTAGAGGTATTTTACGAACTTGGGGCTTTTCAGTGCTGGAATATGTTGCTTCCTCAAACAAAGCAAGAACACGATTAAATCTTTATACACAATCAGGGCTTCTTTAGTAGCAAGAATAAGTAAAAGGTTCTCACTAATTTATTTACGATTCTCTATATTTAGCTAGCTCACTAAGCTTAATGTCAGATTTCTTTAGATTTGGTAGTGTGGTGCATCTCGAAAGCTATTCCCTATTGTATACCTCAGGCAAGTGTTTCTTTGACTTCCTGTTTCAGAAGGAAATGTGTGAACATACAGACTGAAATCACATCTAAGAAGCCATTTCATGAAGACCTTGAGGTGTTTCATGGCATCTTTACCTCCATAAATGACTGTTCCATTGTTGTTGAACACAATTCTGCACTGATCCAGTGCTGGTACAGTGTGCAGCAAATGGAAAGTCCTTAAGTCCCACTGATATTGTAGTTAAAGAATTGAATGTACATCTGGAAACTACGGAAAACATCTCAGCAAGAGTTAGTGTCTAAATGTACAAACTGGCAATTTAATAAGAACCTTCTTAATTATGTTTAATTTTGTATATAAACAGTAAAAAGGACCACAAATGTTGGAAAGATACTATCTCTGTGTTGATGATGACTTCAAGGCCATTAGGGTGGAAAACACCACTGATGTTCATGTTGAATTTATCAAACTTGTGGATGGCCTGCGCTGAACGCACATCCCACATAACCCCATCATTTAACACAAGGTCATCAGTTGGATTGAAGGTGGCGCAGTTCCGCTTGTAGTTGTTGGCCAGGTCAGGGTTGTTTAAGGTCAGGGTCTTTTGCCCAGTTTGAATGTCATAAATCTTAATCATTGAAAAAAAGAAGCAGTGAAGAAAGAAAATAAACAGAAACACAATAAATAACGAAGCAATCTTTTCAGTATTTAAATCATGGAGCACATAAATCAGTGCTGCTTTTTATGTCTATTATTGTTTCCAATAAGTAGACAAAAGATGATGGCTTCTTTTGGCCTTCTATTTCAAAGATTAATTCTCCAAATTTACATTTTCAAAATCTGCATATGGAATATGTAAGTTTCTTACATGAGCAATGTGTTCCTTTGTTCCTATTACTCTGTCCTGGGAAAGCTTACTGAATTCCACATAATGATCATCTAAAAAGGAATGCCTACACAAAAAGGGAGAAGGAAAAAAATAAACCACCACCCACTCAGAAACAGTGATAATCATGTGTCTTGAGTGTTGTGGTTACAGATGACATATGCAGCAAGTTTGTTTTGAGTTGTGTTTGTTAGTCTCACTTCATTATGAAGACAGATTTCATTCCCCAGAGTGCAGATAGAGGATAACTCCATGAAGCAGAGGTCAACAGTAAAGACCCATCCTGTAAAATACAAAATTCTTAATATACATGTTGATTTATACAAGGAATGAATTTTATTAGCAGATAGGATTGTACATGATAATTGAAAACAAAAACAAAACTAACAAACCACCCTGCAGTAAACGCATTAATTAGGTGTTCACTTAAGTCCATAATAATCTTTTTTTCAATCTTCATAATTTTCAATCTTTGAAGAGTATGTGCATAATTTTTTTTTCAAGCACTGATTTGGAGACTAGGAAAAGGCACAGTGCTGGAAAAAAATGGACCTTGTTCACCTTTTTTCTTTAAATGTTTCATCTTGTGATGACAGTGATCACAAAATATGAAATTGTGGTCCTATGAATGAGGAAATCATAAGAAATATGAAACTTTATTATTACAATTGAGGCAAGCATGAATAATACAATAATACAGTTTTTTATTTTGGGCATTAATTAAACTGAGAAGCTACCTAAAACTAAAAAATAAAATAAAAATAACAAAAACTCAAGAGGACAAAATTTTCATTCAATTAAGTGTGTTAAATAGATTTGAAAAAGAAAACTTTTTTTTTATTTTATTTTTTTAATTATTCACTACAATCCTTTACAGCAACCTTTGGGTACATGGCACAAAAGAACATCCTCTAAGCAAACATGGTATGTGTGTGTGTGTACATACCCTAGAGGGCTCAAGGTGTGTGATGGCTGAACTATGGCAGCTGTAGCTGGCTTCCTCTTGTCCACCGAACACGTTGTAAAGTTTGAGCTGCCCAGTGCATGTGCCCAACATTAGGAAACGCTCCCGTGCTGAGAATGCGCAACACATGAAGCCGCTCTCATCCTCCTCTGCTTCCCTGAACACGGAGATTGGCCTGAACCTTAATAAATCCAAAAAACAGATTATATTATTTACAAGCAGTACACATGTTCTTGGTTACATTGTAAAACAATATGAAAATGCAAAGACACTGCACACACCACATTCCTTGAAATAACTGCCAGTAAACTGGCATGTAAAATCCAGTACCTGCTGAAGATAAGTTGCCTGTCGAAGCAGCCTCCATCCACACCCCCATATTTTGGATACGCAACCCTGCGTGTGTGACGTGCTGTAAAGTTTGTGGGTGCCTGGCACCTCTGCTTTGGCTCTGGACACTGGTGAGGCATGAACAGACTGAATGGGGGGCACGTGGTGACCGGGTTCTTACAACGTGCATGCTGCTCTCTCAGGTACTCTGTTATAATACTACAAAGAGAGAAAATGTAATGTAACCACAACACATGCTTCATGCCTGAGAATGCAAAGTGTGTGAAAAACCATAATTTGAAGAATCTTATAATAGGATAATTTTGAACACTTTTTGGTCACTGCATAATGTATTCTAACAGCAGGTACATAGACAGGCAAAATCTTGATATGATTATACATACAGTAAGTGACAAAATCCTGTCTGTGGCGGAAGCGGACAGTGGATTTTCACAAACAAAGCAATAACATCAAATTGTATTATATTTGTCAGCTTTAAAGAAACAGACACACATTCGTGTAGAGAATGTGAATGATATTAAATTTGAGCTGCAAATATGTAAAAGTTGAGTGTATTACACTTAACTTTTATTAAGATACACTATTGTTACCAGGATGTTATGTTTTTGATGATTACTTTTTGTAAAATTGTAAATAATAAAAAGCATAGCACCAGACCTATCAAGAGCTGGAGGTGAAGGAAGATGGCGGTCCAACTGTTTCTTCATAGCTGGACTCTGGCTAAATGCACCATGGTCTGATTTCTGCCTCAAAACACGTGGTTTCTTCAATCCTGTGGCATAAGTAGTCGGCCGTTCCCTCGAGAACACGATTCGGCCAACAAGAGAGCCAGTGCTGTGGTGAGATGATGTGAGAGGGGCTGGGGGAGGGAGCTGTGAGGTAGATGGGCGGGGCTGTAGGTGAAGAGATGAAGTCGTCACATGAGAGGCATGGCCTCCGAGCCGTGCTGCCACGCCATTGGCAAGGCGAGGACTCCGTGGGATGGTGGTTGGTGTGGGAGGTGTGGACACAGATTGTGAAAATGGTGCTACGCTGGCATGAGTGTGAGAATGGATGCCCATAGGTAGGTCAGCCTCTTTGGTTAATGCTGAAGCTGTATCGGAGAGACCTTTCGACAACAGATGATTCCGAATGAGCAGAAGCAACTCCTTCTCAGGGAACGCGATGCGCGTTTGCGCTACAACGTTGGCACGCTGCAATCGTGCTAGTGAAACATCTGTGCCTATTAGCAGCGGCTTTCCAGATACTTGCTCTATTAACTCGGCAGCATATTTACAAAAACGTACATGGTCGTTGCGTTTATCTTGAAGCACAGGCTCCTTCATTAGCTGCTGGATCTGCCCACTGCTGAACAGTGGTAACTTGCTGATAATCTGCCGCACTGTGGTACTTCGTGCTAAACCCACTAATGCTTTGCATGCTAGAGCACGGATTTGGTCAGCATCTGTTATGGGCATTTTGATTGTGAGCAGTGAGAGCAAGACCTTGATGCCATTATTGGACTGAACCACATTCCACATTTTGGCCAGGACACTTTCACTAGTGCGGTGGCTCTGAGGAAGACGCCGTCGTGGTGCACCCGAAATGAATTTACCAATGCTGGAGATACGCTTGTCAGGAGCGCACACACAGTTAATCACCACCTGCAGAGCTGACTTCTGGATCTCGGCATCATTCACAAACACCTCACCCTCAGCTACCACCAGGACAATGCTCATGCCTTAAATAGATTAGCAAGCAATTACAACCAATTTAACTGAAGCAAATCTGAAAACAAATTTCAATTCTAATTTGTTACTAGGAAATAAACAGTGTTTTGTCTTCTAGTCACCAAAATAAACATGCGATTTCATAATTTACTTCCCCAAAATACTAAATTAGACAGAATAAGTAAAGCAATAGGAGAGAACATCATAATCTCATCATTATTCAACAATCTCTCACCTACTGTGGAGATGGTCGACCCGCCTTCATCCAGCACAGACACATTTTCAGCCAACAGGAGCTGCGTTTTTGGGATAACAGTGAGAATGCTAAGGATGTCCAATGCATACCGCACTGTGTCACTCCTGGGAGATAAAATAGCCACAGTTAAATTCTAAGATATCAATATTACACAGGCTGGGCAATAAGTAGTTGGTCAGTTAATGAAACAATCATCAGACACTACAATTTAATTCATACTTAAACAGCCTTTAAAAAAAAAAGTAGTTGTTTGATGTTATCACTAAATAATTATTTTAATTAAATTTAGCCGACTGTAGTAACGAATTACCAACCCTAAAATTCAGAAACTTTGTGAATGCATTAAAAATGTTGCATTTGTAAAAAGCGAGGAGCCTCTGTATATCGTGTATAAACATTGTTTTTGACATTTTTTTCCTGCTTCAACATAATGCATTTGTTCCATGTATTATATTGGAACAGTGGCTTTGTTTAATGTGAAGTTCTCTTCCCCGACCACTAGGCACTAGAGTGCTGAGCATTACGGTAGAACTTGTGTTGAGCAAAACAGAACTGGTTTGCCTCAAGTTCTACGGCTGCGCTCAATCAAATCTTTGTTGAGAAATTACAGTTTGCTGCTCAATTGTAAGTGAATTTATGTTTAATTTATTTGTTGTGCAATAAATGTTTATATTTTGGGTTAGTAGGCTGAATTTACTGAGAAAGAGGTTTCTGTAACCATTACTGTTGCATGCTATGCTAAGTGGTTGGTTGTAAGATAATACTACTGGTTTGATATTTTTCTTTATTGTGCAAGTTAAAACACAACGTAATGTAATACAGGTGAACCCGCTCTCATTTATACTTATAGCAGCCTTTGAGTTAGAGAGACACAGAGACCGTTTTAATATGTCAAATCCATTGTCAGCTGATAGGATATTAAAATCTGTTCTTGTACTATTTCATTTTCTCTCCTATTGTTGCCCAAATAACTTTTTGCAGACATCAAATATATTGCATCAGATATACTGGAACAAACCTAAATATTGTGATGTATACAGTGTGTGTATGCATCAGTTTCCACATTTTGTAAGATTAAAACCTGGAACTGAAATGGAATTAACTGGGAGAATTTGTCAATGGTCTATAATATTGAGGGAGAAAGTCAATATAATTTGCAAAATTATTTATAAAAAAAAAAAAAGAAATGCCATGATTGCGTAAACATGACCCCATCTACACCCCTGGTTTAGAGCCCCCTCCTGTCTGCAGGTGAATTGCAATGACTGCCTTAGTGAGCATTTCCATCCTCACGGTCTGTTAAAATAAAAAAAGTATTTCCTCCAATCAATTTCCACAGGAAAATTATTAAATACTCACTGCAGTATTACACCATTTAATGATAAGCCTGTAAATCACACAAATCCAGCCATAATTCATATTAGCGTTTCTAAATTCCTTATTCGTCGTCTCACCTGCCATAATATGTCCTCCAGTCACAGGCGATGGAGATGAGCTGTAGCAGGAGCTGCACACAGGACAGTTTGTGGAAGACCTCAGCAGGCTCCCAGTACAGGCGCACAGGCCCATGCTCAATGAGGAATTCCACCATTTCAACCACCTGATCACGAGTGTAGGAGCAAGGCTGAAAAACATAGACACACAAATATATAGTATACCATTATCTACACACTGTTTTAAAAACTTTTTTTTTTATAAAAGGTTGTAACTATAACAAAGTATATGTAAACATCCTTAACTGCAAAGAGAATATTTGAGAATATGAACAGTATACATTTGCAAGTATATCAGGCAGTTTTCAAAAAGGTCTTTCAATTTAGAATGTGCCTTTTGAAAAGACTGCTGCTGTATATTTACTATTGACTGTACCTTGTAGTAAGGCTGGGGATGGATGAGTGCTCCTCCCTCTGTGCGCTGAAGACTCTGCTTTACTTGTTCCACTTTAATCGCCAGGTGGGCTTCAAAGTACCGGCGCAGAGCCATGCATGTGTGTTTGGCTGTCTGCCTGCTGGAGAAAATCTCATCATCGCTCAGCAGTGCCCCCTGATCCTCTGGATTCAAGATCTCCAGAGTACTTATCTGCATGCACAAAAAAATTATATAACTTTCTATAAGAGCCAGAACTAGGAATATGACAATTACCAGCTGCAAGAAAAAGATCATTGTGTAAGCTTTCAAATACCATCATCACAATCAATGTGTTCCACCCAAGCAGTGATTTGAAAACACTAAGATCAGGGATGTGCTTAGGTTGTATAGAACAATAAGACCATCACTGTGTTTAAAACAGTCCCTGTTAACTAAAGCTGCAACAACTAATTGATAAAAAAAAAAAAATCAATAATAATCGATAATTAAAATAATTGAAAACAAATTTCATTATGGATTAGTTGGGTCTGTGACATCACTCTGGATAACCCGAGTCAGTGACATCACCACAATGGTGAAAAACACATTTCTATGAAAAAAAAAAACACACGAAAAACAGCAGAGGTCACAAAGTGAGCTGCTGCTGTGGGAAAAGTGCACGATCCAGGTTGTCCAAAACCTGAGAATGTTTTATATTAAGCTCTTCAAACAAATGCGCAAGTGTATTAACGTGGCTTGTCATGTCAGATGCTGAAACAGATGTGCTTGTTTGTTTAATGTGCTCCTAACATGTTTTCTTCAGTGCAGAAATGACATTTTTATGTTTATATCCATATCCATAAGTGTTAGTAATTCATGACAATATTTCCATTTTACATAAAGGCTTGTTCAAACAAGCAAGTCACCATAAAACTTCACTGAATGAGCACGAGTCCACACATGCGCATCAAACAGCGCTCAACAGAAAGAAATTGCAATAACTTTGACTAAAATGGGTTATAATGTGTAATTGTATACAATTGTAAAAAGTGTAATTTATTTACAGAATAAAGTAAAACATTAATTTTTTCAAATGCGTGAATGTGTGTTTTCTGCAGAATATTCAAACTCTTACCAGTTAACACTTAGTTTGTGCTTTTGTTTTTTTTAAGCATTTTAAATATAGTGATTTAACTTCTGCTTTAAAGCTTATGGACAATCAGTTGTTTTTTTGTTTTCAAAATATAAAATAATGAAAAAAAAATCCTTTGCACAATCCATAGCATACCCCATATAGATACATTTAATACATTTTTCATAGCCTTCAATTTGCTCAATGTTTGAAAAACAACATTGGACCACGTGAAATAAAGGCCCCCCACAAAAAATACAAATCGGATTAATTGAAAAAACAAATCAGCAGATTAATCGATCATCAAATAATTGTTAGTTGCAGCCCTACTGTTAACTACTCCCGGCATTGGAAATGTGTTAGTACTACGTATAACATTATTAGTGACTGAACTAAACAACTTCAAACAATGTTACACTGGTTTACTCATCATTGACACAAGTCATGTTCCATCACAAGCTCACACATTATGTAACTCAATATCCACACAATTATCAAACTAAGGACAATAAAGCAACCCAGCTAACAATACATCGAACACCTAAGACTATAAAAATGTTTTCCCCAAATTTTACTCATTATGAAGTAAGAAGTCTGAGGAGAAATCTGAATGGGTGTTGCCTTCTTAGACCACTATATTCTGCAATAAAAAAAAAAACAAAATAATATCGCATATAATGCGTGTTTCGTGGCCACTAGGGTACACAGCACAATTTTCTCCACTATATTTTCAGACAATGGCACACTTTGAAATAGAGAACTGTTAAAGTGAAAAGAGATATAGCTTTGGACAGTGAATGTTCTTGTTGAACTGCTTTCTGCGTTTGTCTGGATACGTACCAGGTTGACTAGGCGTCTCAGGCCATCCTGGTTGTCGAAGAGCTCGAGTACAGCTCGGAACGTGAAGCAAATCGAAAAGAACATGGTGGCATGACAGCAGCCGGAGGCATGCGAACACTCCAACAGCCACAGAGTGTAACTCACCACCTCAGCTAAGAGGGAGTGGGGTAGCATACACACCTGTAAGAGTAATTATGACTATAGCAAATTAAATTAGTTTATGCAAAAATTACAACAACTGCTTATGACACTGCCTTTTCCCCCATGTAGGTAAGGGATTTTGTATCATTTTAAAGGGATAATTCACTAAAAAAAATTAATTCTGGTCATCAATTACCCACCCTCATGTCGTTCCAAGCCCACAAGACTTTCGTTCATTCTTGGAACACAAACGAAAACTTTCTTAATGAAACCTGGGAGATTTCTGTCCCTCCATTGACCGTTCAATTAACCAAAAGTTTCATGCTCCAAAAAGTTCATAAAAGGCATTGTAAAAGCAATCCATTCGACTCCAGTGGTTAATACCAATTTTATGAAGCAATACGAATGCTTTGTGTGTGCAAAAAAACAAAACAATAAAATTAAGACTTCATTGATGAAAATATCTTCACTTCCAGATGTTCTCACGATACAGTGCATCCAGAATGTATTCACAGCGCTTTACTTTTTTCCACATTTTGTTATGATACAGCCTTATTCCAAAATGGATTAAATTAATTATGTTCCTAAAAATTCTACAAACAATACCCTATAACGACAATGTGAAAGACGTTTGTTCGAAAGCTTTTTAAAAATATTTTTTTAAATAAAAAAACAAAAACAAAAAAAGCACATGTACATAACTATTCACAGCCTTTGCAATGACACTCAAAATTGAGCTCAGGTGCATCTCGTTTTCACTGATCATCCTTGAGATGTTTCTACAACTTGATTGGAGTCCACCTGTGGTAAATTCAGTTGATTGGACATGACTTGGAAAGGCACACATCTGTCTATATAAAAAGGTCCCACAGTTAACAATGCATGTCAGAGCACAAACCAAGCGAACAAGTCCAAGGAACTGTCTGTAGACCTCCGAGATAGGATTGTATCAAGGAACAGATCTGGGGAAGGGTACAGAAACATTTCTGCAGTATTGAAGGTCCCAATGAGCACAGTGGCCTTAATCGTAAATGGCAGAAGTTTGGAACCACCAGGACACCATACCATCCTTACAGTGAAGCATGGTGGTGGCAGCATCATACTGTGGGGATGTTTTTCAATGGCAGGAACTGGGAGACTAGTCAGGATCGAGGGTAAGATGAATGCAGCAATGTACAGAGACATCAGTCATGAAAACCTGCTCCAGAGCGCTCTGGACCTCAGACTGGAGCAAAGGTTTACCTTCCAACAGGGCAACGACCCTAAGCCATGATAACAAGTGGCTACAGGACAACTCTGTGAACGTCCTTGAATGGCCCATCCAGAGCCCAGACTTGAACCTGATTGAACATCTCTGGAAAGATCTCAAAATGGCTGTGCACCGACACTCCCCATCCAACCTGATGGAGTTAGAAAGGTTCTGCAAAAAAGAATGGGAGAAACTGCCCAAAAATAGGTGTGCCAAGCTTGTAGCATCATACATAAAAAGACTTGAGGCTGTAATTGGTGCCAAAGGTGTTTCAACAAAGTACTGAGCAAAGGCTGTGAATACTTGCATACATGTGCTTGTTATTGTTTTTTATTTTTAATCAATTTGCAAAGATTTCAAACAAACTTCTTTCACTATGGGATATTGTTTGTAGAATTTTGAGGAAAATAATGAATTTAATCCATTTTGGAATAAGGCTGTAACATAACAAAATGTGGAAAACATGAAGTGCTGTGAATAGTTTCCGGATGCACTGTATAATGGGACCCTGAAGTGCTGCACTATTTACAGCAGAGAAAGAGGGACGCTGTACACAAAGTGAGTGACAGAGCAATTTTTGTAACAAAGATGTCGTCAGATATCGACATGGAGGACTTGGATTTTTTGTCCGCTCTCGTGTCAACACAACACGCATATGTTCTTGGTCTCTTGTGAATGCACATTGGAGATCTATGTAGAAGTTAA
>JAFFST010002283.1:41397-66662 GCA_022414735.1 Noturus placidus | reverse complement strand
CATGAGTTAAAAAAAAAAAGGGGGGCCCGGTGTGACGTCACGGCCTCATTTGCATATTCAGAAAATTGTCATCATTGGCGACGGACAATGTGTTTTTTGTTTTTTTTTTCTGTCAACACACCTTGACAAACTTTATTCTGTTCCCCGGAGTGTGTTGTTCCTCTGACACCACTGCAATTTCACCCCAAACTTGAATTGTTAAAGTGCGACACGTAACATTTTTATACCAGGTTTTTTTCTCTCTCGCGTTTCTAGTAACGTATCACCTTCACATTTATTCATTTAGCGGACGCTTTTATCCAAAGCGACTTACAAATGAGACACACTCACACACCAATGGTAGCAGAGCTGCATGCAAGGTGCTAGCTTGCCATCGGGGGCAACTTAGGGTTCAGTGTCTTGCCCAAGGACAGTTCGGCATGGGATCATCCGGGCCGGGATTCCAACCACCAACCCTACGATTAGTGGACAACCCGCTCTACCCACTGAGACACAGCCGCCCTACGACGTATAACGCAGGAATAAAAAAGTGAGGGTTTTGGTATTTTGCATCTAGTGGAATAGCGTTTTGAATCCTGCGTTCTTCACTCACGATTGTATCGCAGATCTTCACTACCAGTTGCCACTGAGATGTTTCGAGCCTCGAGGGCAGCGGTAGCTCAGTGGTTGTCATTGGACTGCTGATCACATGACTTCAAATCCCAGCTTCCCCTGCTGGAGCAAGACCCTTAACTGCTCAATGTAAAATGTAATGTTCTTTAACTTCTGTAAGTCGTTCTGGATCTTGAACAAAGAGTTGTGATAAGATGTAAAATAGTGGTACCTTTAGACTCTTTCAGGCCGGGGTTGGGGATGCTAACTTTCGCGCACACACGTGTACTACACTTTAGCTCATAAGTATGTTGGAAATGCTTTTTCAAGCTTCTTAAACCAGGGGTCTTCAACGTTTTCCAGGCCAAGGACCCCCAAGCTGATGGCGAGATGGAGCGGGGATGCCCTAATTATATATATTGTATGAAATTGTGTTCTATCAAACTGGTACCAAAACTTTCGCGACCCCCATGCAGTACCTCCGCGGACCCCCTAGGGGTCGCGGACCCCCTGTTGAAGACCCCTGTCTTAAACATTAAGGATTGCTCCGCCAATTCATTGAAATGTCTGGCGAATACCTGCCGTGCTTTTATTTGTTGTTGCTGTTCGTAGGGATCAGAGGATCGGTTGCTTGTAGATTGGAATCCTCGATTATTGGCGTGAACTTGCAATCGGTGAACCATGAAAACGTGAGCCATCCGTACGAAGTACTTACTGTTCTACGCTTCGTTGTACTCCGAGTGCACCTTCAGAATGAAAAGCTGTGTGCTCAGAGCTAACTCAACCTCTCATCGTCAACAGGATTGTTTCCTGACCACGTTTTGTTCTCTCTAGAGTTCAGAGAAGGAGTCCAGCTTTGGAAACTTAAAGCAAGTCTAATGTAAGTATCTGCTTTCACCCTTTTCACTTTATTTCAACTTTCTTTGTATAGGCAAAATTAGCTGTGCGTGGCATGGTGAGCGGTATTTTACCTGTCAATTAGTCCTGCAACTAACCTTATTGTCGTGAACGATTAATCGGCCGATTATTCTTTCCGTTTTAAAAATTCTATACCGTTTGTTTACATTTACATTTATTCATTTAGCAGACGCTTTTATCCAAAGCGACTTACAAGTGCTAGCTAGCTTACAGGTGCTAGCTTGCCATCGGGGGCAACTTAGGGTTCAGTGTCTTGCCAAGGACACTTCGGCATGGGATCACCCGGGCCGGGATTCCAACCACCAACCCTACGATTAGTGGATTAGTGGACAACCCGCTCTACCGACTGGGACACAGCCGCCCTATTGTTTAAATAATAAAAACTCACTTTCACTGCACCTTACGGTTTCTGTTACTGCTGTTAGACGTGTTGTTTTACTTGTGTTTACTTTGATGGTAGTGTTTTAATCAGACGTTACTGATGTTACTCGCACTACACCGTTTATTACAGCGTCTACACTGTTATCACCGCGGCTACACGGCGAGTGATGTTTAACGTGTCCTTGTTACACTTACAGATCACTCCTGTTATAATAAACGACAGAATTTACACTGCAAGTGTGCAGATATAACACGTACCGATGATGAACGTGAATTAAACTAAACGGTTTAAGCAACTCGCACCAGTTTCCCCAATCCCCTGCACACAGTGGAGCATTTTGGATCTAAACAGAAGTTTGTGCTCGAGCATCACTGTCGTGCTTCCGTACTACACGAGGTCTGAGGTTTGTAAAGTTTACAGGTTACAGTCTTCTTCACGGTGTTGACTATAAAATGCTCCCCTGCCTTAGACGATGTGATGGAGACTGAGGTCATGTTGGGAATAAAAGTTAACATGGGTATAAACAGTAAACTAAAGAAATTGATTTTCATTGACTCTGGGTGTCTGCTAAAGATAGCGGCGTGGCATTACGTGCGTTTAGTGTCACGTGCCATCGACTGGGAAACTGCTGCTCTCCGACTCGTTTTCGTAAAAGAAGTAACGCAGTGCGTAAAAATGCCCCGTACCACGCGCAGACCAACAAATTGATATCGACAACAATTTTCATAATCGATTATTATTGGTTTTATTGATTAGTTGTTGCAACTCTACTGTCAATAAGATACTGCAAAGTAAAACTGCAGCATTTTCTGTCTTTCTACACGGCATCAGGTCTAAATAACTAATGCATGCAGCCAGATTGCAGCTAGCATGAAACATTTCTTGCATGCATGTTGGCACATAAAAGAGCGTCTGTTACGGTAATCATCCTCTTCGTATAATATAAAGCTTTGGTTGTGAACTCAATGCTTAAGCTTTTCTGGTCCTCAATCGTCTCTGTGGACCTGGATTGACGTACAGCCTGAACGTTTTGATTGCACAAGAAGGGGTCTCACTGTACAGACTCTCAGATTGGAACCGTACTAATCCATCGCTGTCCGGTTTGAATGTGTGCTACAGGAAGCGAGCGGCTGCAAAACATCTAATTGAGCGCTACTACCACCAGTTAACCGAGGGCTGTGGAAATGAGGCCTGCACGAATGAGGCTTGTGGCTCCTCCCCAGGTTTCCGGCGCATGGATAACAATGCAGCGGCCATCAAGGCCCTGGAGCTGTATAAGAATAACGCCAAACTGTGTGATCCCCATCCCTCCAAGAAAGGTGCCAGCTCGGCTTTCCCGGAGAACAGTGCCAAAGGAGCTCTCAACTTTTCAGCTTGCAGCAACGGGAAGATGAACCACAAGGACCTGCCTCCCACCAGGGAAGACTTTAGAGGTAAGCATAGGCCCTTGATTTGTTTTTGTTTTTGTTTTATCATGGTTGTCATGTATTTTTTTTTTTTTTAACATTTCAGATTTGAATTACTTGACGGAAGAGAAGGTTTATGAAATTCTGTCTGTCTGTGATGAGACGGAAGACTACTCCCCTTTGATCCGTGTTATCGGGAGGGTGTTCTCAAACGCCGAGAGCTTGGTGCAGAGCTTCCGCAAAGCCAAGCAGCACACAAAGGAGGAGCTGAAGTCACTGCAGGCCAAAGACGAGGACAAGGATGAAGACGAGAAAGAGGCCGCCTCGGCTTGCGCCGCAGCTGCTATGGAAGTGGACCCGGATGCGGCATCCTCGAGTGAAGGATCGTCCGATGGCAACGTCCGGAAGCTTGTGGAGGTGTCGGTGGACATTGAGGCGGTGCGAAGAGTTTACGACAAGCTGCTGTCCAATGAGAAGGTGGAGGCAGCCTTCCTGAACGCGTTGGTGTATCTGTCGCCCAATGTGGAGTGCGACCTTACCTACCACAATGCCTACGCCGCCGATCCCGACTACCTCAACGTGTTTATCGTCGTGATGGAGAACAGCAACCTGCACAGTCCCGAGTACCTGGAAATGGCACTACCGCAGTTCTGCAAGGCCATGAGCAAGTTGCCCCTTCCTGCTCTAGCCAAGCTGGCACGACTGTGGGCGCAGCACGGTGCGGAACACATCCGGCGTCTGCTCGAGACCTTCCAGCAGCTCATCACGTACACTGTGATCAGCAATGAGTTCAACAGCGACAACCTTGTCAACGAGGATGACGGCGTCGTGGCGGCCACCAAGTGCCTCAAGGTGGTCTACTACGCCAACATCCTGGGGGGCGACCTGGACATTGGGCACAGCGAAGACGAAGACGACGAGCCCATAGCAGAATCGAGTGAGCTCACGCTTCAGGAGCTGTTGGGTGAGGAGCGTCGTGCCAAGAAAGGCCCTCGTGTGGACCCGCTCGAAACTGAGCTTGGCGTACGTGTCTCAGACTGCCGTAGCCCCCTTGTCCCTTTTGATGAGTTCATCAACGAGCCTCTCAACGACGTGCTGGAAATGGACAAAGACTACACCTTCTTCAAGGTGGAGACAGAGAGCAAGTTCTCCTTCATGACCTGCCCGTTTATCCTGAACGCCGTCACCAAGAACCTGGGCCTCTACTACGACAACCGCATCCGCATGTACAGTGAGCGCAGGATCACCGCACTCTACAGCCTGGTGCAGGGACAACAGCTCAACCCCTACCTGCGTCTCAAAGTGCGTAGAGACCACGTCATTGACGATGCGCTCGTCAGGGTGAGTCCTCAACATTCTAGCTACAGTGCTCTCCACAACTCTTGGCACCCTGGTTAAATGAGTTTAACCTCTAGATTTTTTTTAATCACATAAATTCTCTGCACTCATGGATCTCAAACCATTGCAATTGTTCAACCATGACTTCCTGTTTCACAGGGGTACAAATATGAGGTTACACATAGGCCAAATTCTATTAGTCATTCAAAACAATGGGTAAGAGCGAGGAAATATAGCTTTGATGTGCTTCAAAAGTTTGTTGATCTTCACATAATGGGAAGTGGATATAAGAAAATAGCATAGCAAGTTTTCACAGCCTTCTTTGCACATATTTACTAAGGGTACCAATATTAGTGGAAGACACTGTACTTGGTGTTTTACACCAACATATAAATAAAACCTTTTAAATACATAGAGACAGTATAGAAAATTTGGTATTTGATATATTTGTGCTCGTGTGATGTCAGCTGGAGATGATCGCCATGGAGAACCCAGCCGATCTGAAGAAACAGCTGTATGTGGAGTTTGAAGGAGAACAGGGCGTTGATGAAGGAGGGGTCTCCAAAGAGTTTTTTCAGCTCGTTGTAGAGGAGATCTTCAATCCAGATATAGGTACTCATCAACTAAGACCATTTTTCTCAAAATCTGTCTATGGGGTATTTCATGGGTGCATGACATGGATGCACCAAAATTCAGCCCATCAGAGGCAAAAGTTAACAGTAACTGCTTTTTAAAACTCCTTTTTTTAACACGGTAATGCCGTGTAGCTGCTTTTAATGCTGAACTGCTTTGTGAATTAATACGGAATTTAAAAAAGAAACGAAGAAGACTCAATATTATTTAGATCTAAATTTGTTAAAATGAACACGACTTTCTGTTTTTAAACTTGTACAAATTAGTACAAAATACAAAAAAAAAGTGTCTCTCCCATCAGGAGCTGCTTTTAGTGTTAAAATTGTTGAGAGTACTCTTGGACTGAAAGACTCTTGGTCTTAAAATAATGTAAAGAACAGTTTAAAAAAAAAACATTAACTGCTACTTCTAAACTTATAAATTTCCTAATTCTGAGCTACTTTGAGTGCTAAAACATGCTTAAATAAGTTGTAGCCTTAAAAATACCCCTCAAATTCGTAAAATTTGAGGGAAAAAGATTTATCTGGCAGATAAAAGCTACTTTTAGTGTTAAAATTACTCTCTTAAAAAAACTCACCATTTTTATTGTTAATAGAATTACTCTTAAACTTAAAAAATGTCATTCAGGGGGGGAAAACTATTGAAAATATTCTTCTAAATTTGTTAGAAATGCTTCTAAATTTTCTACTTTTAGTGCTAAAATGCACATGTATCGAGAGTCCTAAATTAGGATAAAAACACATGTTTTGTTTTAAATGCTACACAGATTTGCTGGAAGTTAAAACGAACCTAAATACAGTGATCCGTATGGAGAATTGTAGAAACGCCTTTGAGAATCGTGATGTAATGTCTGTTATATCGCCCACTCGTACCTAGATGCTTTCCTGTTTATATTTACATTTCTGAACATATGTTCGTCCATAAGGTTCTCATGTGTGTTAGTTATGTAGCCGTACCTCATGCGTGTTCTGCCCGTGTTCTCTGCAGGCATGTTCACGTATGACGAAAGCACAAAGCTCTTCTGGTTTAACCCCTCGTCGTTGGAGAACGAAGGCCAGTTCACGTTGATCGGGATCGTCCTGGGCCTAGCCATCTACAACAACTGCATTCTGGACGTGCACTTCCCCATGGTGGTGTACAGGAAGCTCATGGGGAAGAAAGGAACTTTCCGAGACCTCGCAGATTCTCATCCGGTAACACTGACTCGGCCGTTTCTCTTCTGTTCTTCTCTTTTTAAACCACATGAAACGAGGATCCAGCGTGGCTAGACATAGCATTCAGGCGATACGTTTACTAGCCAAATCTCAAAAGTACACGTTATACCAGTAGTTTGCAAAGTGGGGGCCGCCAGGGGGCGCTAGGGGGGCCTTAACAATGTGATGTGAAAAATAAATTCTCACTCTGACAACCACACACACACAATCAATTCCTCATGTAATGTAAATGTGTAAGATGTAATTATTAATAAAAAGGGGGATGTATTCAGAAGTCTGTATTTTTAATGTGTTTTAAAGACATCTTGCGAAAGGGGGGGGGACTCGGTCACATGTTAATGCCATTTGGGGGCGTCGCCCAGGAAAAGTTTGGGAACCCCTGCGTTATACAATCAGGACCCTAAATTCAGCAGTGCTGTAGGATAAGAAATTAAAATGTTGAATAACTGTATAAGTTGTAGGTAAACAATTTAAAAGTTAAAAAAGCTACTGTAAAATAATATACTGGGTTTTTGTGTGTAATTTTCAAGCAGTTGCTAAACAATCTCTATACTTTTACTCTCAAAAACCAAAACAACCCGGCTCTAAAAATATGCAGGATATGCAAATTATATACGCCCATATACGCTCGAAATGGCAGCTAACTAGCCGGCTAATTAATTTCCACGAGTACTACAACATCCTCGTTTTATAAAATTTACATATCAGTCATGATTGGTTTATGCCTGTTTTGTGACATCATAAGCTGAGCTCATAGAACTACTGAGAGCCCAAAGAAAAATTGAGCGCCATGGTTTTGTTTTGGAGGAGTATTTTTTTTGTTATTATACATTATTAAAACACTTCAAATGTTTTATGCAAGAAAATCACATCAGCGTACTCTGGATGAATCTCAACGTGCTTCTGCTTTGGTCAGATTCTACATAAGAGTCTGAAGGAACTGCAGGAGTATGAAGGCAACGTGGAGGACGACATGATGATAACCTTCCAGATCTCCCAGACGGACCTGTTCGGTAACCCCCTCATGTACGACCTGAGGGAAGGCGGAGACAAAATCCCGGTCACTAACGATAACAGGAAGGTTCGTTGTTCGCATATTTTGCAAAGGGTGGAGGGAAAATGTGGGTTTAAATTGACCAGCAGTACAGTTTTTCTTAAGTGTGTGTGTGTGTGTGTGTGTGTGTGTGTGTGTGTGTGTGTGTGCGTGTGCAGGAATTTGTAGAACTTTATGCTGAATACATGCTGAACAAAAGTGTGGAGAAACAGTTCAAGGCCTTCAGAAGAGGCTTCCACATGGTCACTAACGAGTCTCCGCTGAAGTATCTGTTCCGGCCGGAGGAAATCGAGCTGTTGATATGTGGCAGCAGAGTACGTGAGCGCCGTACAGGGTTTCAGTCATGTGATCTTACTCACGCTGTGCTTGGATAACACCCCTGTGTCTGTTGTTCACTTCCAGAATCTCGACTTTCAAGCTCTTGAAGAGACGACGGAATACGACGGCGGTTACAGCAAAGACACTCGCATTATTAAGTACGTCAACGACGCCTTGAATCACCGGGCTCCTCGGTGTATCCCAGGGCTTCGTTTAGTTTGTTTGTGCACACAGGATACGATCATTTAAATGGAAAAAGACATGATGTCATGGTGTCACTGGGCGGCTGTGTCTCAGTGGGTAGAGCGGGTTGTCCACTAATCCACTAATCGTAGGGTTGGTGGTTGGAATCCCGGCCCGGGTGATCCCATGCCGAAGTGTCCTTGGGCAAGACACTGAACCCTAAGTTGCCCCCGATGGCAAGCTAGCACCTTGCATGCAGCTCTGCTACCATTGGTGTGTGAGTGTGTCTCATTTGTAAGTCGCTTTGGATAAAAGCGTCTGCTAAATGAATAAATGAATAAATGTAAATGATGTGCTGGATCAAGTGCTATTCTATTCACTGCTGAATAATGAGTACGGAATCCATTTTATTACCTTAAAACAGCGATTAATGTCATCATTACAACTAGGCTTATTCATGCAGCAATATATCGACTACATACTACAGTCCTATCCAATTCATTTTGACGCTACATGATTTCTGTCTGCAGTCTGTATTCGTTTCTATCCAGGATTTTATTTATTTATTCATTCATTTACTTATTATTTTCAGTTTAAAGCTGAGTGTCTGTGTTTAAAGGCTAATGAAAACCCCCCTCAAGAAACATCTGACATCCTCAGAGCCGTGAACGAAGATCGCAGATTATCCACTTATCTGCGTAACAGCTGCGTAACTCGACTCTGAATACGAGGAACTTTCCCCATGTAATTATTTACAGTACTATTGAACTTAAAGGTGCACTAAGATTGAGTTTCTTAGCAGTGAAGTAGGTGGATTCGACGCTACATGCTTTATTTTTATCTTCTCGAGCCCTCCCCACATTGCCACGCATTGCTCATGAAGCTCCGCCCCCAGGATGCATGGTGGCCTGTTCAGTATGACTGAATGCCACAGAGTTAAACTGTAGAACTGCTAGGTTTGTCGCATAATGCACACAGTTGTGGTGGTGATTTAAAATATTTCTTGTACCTCTAACTATACTATAAAAGGCTAATGGACATCTCTCGGTTATACGCTGATGGTATGAAGATGGATGGATGGTATTCATGCCGATGGTTGTGTTTGACCGCAGGTACTTCTGGGAGACGGTGCACTCGTTCGAACAAGAGCAGAAAAGGCTGTTTCTGCAGTTCACCACAGGCACAGACAGAGCGCCGGTGGGAGGCCTGGGCAAACTGAAGATGATCATCGCCAAAAACGGGCCAGACTCGGACAGGTAAAGATAGCGTCTAGCACAGCGTCACTCTACTCTACTCGATCTGTCCATGTTCACTGAGAAATGGCGGTTTTCAGCAAAAGGAGGAACGTGAGTGGCGTGAGCAAGGTAATGAGATTCTCAGAAACTACGCATTGTGGTGATTACTGGTGGGAATGATGGACAGTGCTTCACCTCTTTTTTTTCTTTTTCTGCAAAACATTCTCCATTATAAAAACGTGGAAGCATTTCATGCCGACCAATTGATCTGTTTTGCTAATTAATCGGCACCGATAGCCGATTTCTTGAACTCGTTTTTCCTGTTTGTGTGCAGCACGCGAGCGTAACGAAAGCACGAGAGCGGCCTCTAGTGGCGAAATGGAAACTAAAAACTAATTTGAAGTGCTTTCATTTATTTATTTATTTTTTATTCGTTTTGGACTTCTGTTTTTATGTTTGTTATTCGGAGTGTTACTTTTTGGTTCCGTTTGGATGTTTATCTTTTATTTACTTTCATATTTATTAATAGTTAATGAGTATTTATTTCCTTTTAAAAGGTACACCACATTTTCAGCGTGCAGCCAGTACTCTTTAATTTTGTAATAAAGTTGAGCAACATTTTACTTTGAGTGTTTAAAATGGATACTGAATGAAATCACGTGGGCTGATGAATCGGTTATCGGCAGGTCCCGCCCACCTTCGGTATCGGTAACACCCACTATCGCTCCACCTCTAGTTTTCACTCCATTTTTGCCACGCTGTTTCTGCTTTGAGTGCGAGTGCTCTCTGATTGGTCAGTATGTGGTTTGATGGACATCTTACTGGTTCTTCTGCCTCATTATGATGATGATGATTACCACGGATTTGTCTTATTGTTTGTTTTCACTGTTTTGAGAGAAGGCCTCGAGGAAACATGATGCTTGGATGAAAGTGTTTCACCGATATTCTTTGTTTTTTGGTGTGTTTTTGTAAAATCCCTCAGGTTACCGACGTCTCACACCTGCTTTAACGTGCTGCTCCTGCCTGAATACTCCACCAAGGAGAAACTTAGAGAGAGACTCCTCAAAGCCATCACTTACGCCAAAGGCTTCGGCATGCTCTGAGGTGCGAGGAGGAAAACAGCGGCAGAAAAGAAAAAACAACAAACAAGCGGAACTTTTTTCACTTGTTCGTAAAAGGTGAAAGTGACGACACCAACAATATCAAGTTTTCAGTGTAAGGATGTGAAATGGGCTCAAACGGGGAAGTTGTGGTGACAGAGTGCCTAACTAAAGTAGATAAAATCACACTGGACTCTTGTGTCTTTCTATTTCGCTGTGTCTCTCTCTTGCTTTGTCTGTCTGTCTCTCTCGTGCTCTATCTGTCTCTCTCGCGCTCTCTCTCTGTCTCTCGCGCGCTCTCTCTGTCTGTCTCTCTCGCGCGCTCTCTGTCTGTCTCTCTCGCGCGCTCTCTGTCTGTCTCTCTCGCGCGCTCTCTGTCTGTCTCTCTCGCGCGCTCTCTGTCTGTCTCTCTCGCGCGCGCTCGGTCTGTCTCTCTCGCGCTCTCTCTGTCTCTCTCGCGCTCTCTCTGTCTGTCTGTCTGTCTCTCTCGCGCTCTCTGTCTGTCTCTCTCGCGCTCTCTGTCTGTCTCTCTCGCGCTCTGTCTGTCTGTCTGTCTCTCTCGCGCTCTCTCTGTCTGTCTCTCTCGCGCTCTGTCTGTCTGTCTATCTCTCTCGCGCTCTCTCTCTGTCTGTCTCTCTCGCGCTCTCTCTGTCTCCCCTCCTCTCATGTAAGTGTTAATTTTCCCTTTGTTTTTGTTTTTTGTATGCACTGAGATATAGCACTATTTATTTTAAGGGATTTAATTTGTCCAGCGCACTTGTTCAAGGTTAAAGACCTTCAGGACTCATCATTGCATACGTAAAACCCTAAAGAAATCTGAAACCGAACAAAGGTGAGGAGGAGGAGTAAGAGAAAGAGGACTGCTAATCGGTGGTTATTGTTGTAACTATATGGTTGAACTGTGAAAGTGCACTTAATTAATATTCAGAATGTCTGTCCGCGTTTTTTGTGTTGTCTCAGCCACTCGTCACAGTTCGTAGGTCTTCCCAGGTCAGTCCCGTGTGCCAGCTATGGTTTTTTTTTTTCTCTTTTGTTTTGTTTTTGTTTTTTTGTTTTTTTAATAGAGGTACAGAGCGAGTTCCGGTTTCCAGAACCTTCTCAGCAGGTATTTATTGCGGAACAGCACGTCGACGAGGTTGTGCTGCTTGCTTATGACCAGTGTTCTGTATTTAGCTGCAGAGTCTGGAGTCTTGCTTCAGTGTCATGGACACGTAACAAAAGAGAAAGCAAAATATTTTTCATTTTAACGTCAGGATCTCTTTTTCAGACTTTTTAAATTAACAAGATGATGATTCCGACCTCTCGTGTCATTTTTAGCAGCTTCCGGCTGTCTGTACATTAACGATACGAATGATTTAACAAGTTTTGGCACAGATTGTCTCATCGTCATGACGTGCCAAACATCAGGTTACAGCAGGATACCGATCAGGTTCGAGCTGGAGATCCACTTTAGTGACCCCGGACCCAGAAATAATGATGATTTACAAAAAATAAAGTGTTCTTTGCTATAATTTTTTTTTTCTTCCTCCATCTTCCTCCAAAAAAATCCTATGAAAAAGGTGTTTGTGGATTGTTCCACTGCTGACGGCGCTCACGTTAAAGAACTTGATATTAAATATGAAAGCATTTAATGGATTGTTTCAAGTTATTCTTAAATAAATAAAAAAAAAACTGGAAAAATTGTGTGATTCGGTTAATACGAGTCCCCAGTTTGTGTCCTTCATTTCAACGAGAAATCGCTTGTACTTGGACAGGTTTGTGTATGGACCAATGAGATGGCTTCAAGAGAGCGACAGACGGTTGTTTGTTTTCAACGTACAGGCGTGACAGAGCTGCGTTTTCACCAGCAGTGACTACGTTCACATGGATAACAGTAATCTAATTATTGACCTTTATTCTGAAGACAATATTGTGATTAAGGTGTTTACATGAGTTGCTTTTAGATTATTCCTTTCATGTTACGTGTTCTAGATCGATTAACGGCACACGTCATTACGTCGCCACGCCGTCCAACTTTCCCTCCAGAATTTCACGTATCGTACAGTTGGTCTTCGTTATGGTACCGTATACAGTTATGGATGTTTTAGTTTTCATTTTAGGAAAGCTTTAAGTGCGATGAATTATTTGTCGTGCAAATAGACGACTGATTGAATCCGTTGGCTGCGTCCCAAACCACACCCTTATCTACTATCCATCCATCCTCTACCTCTTACTCCTTTTTCAGGGTCACGGGGAACCTGGAGTCTATCCCAGGGAGCATCGGGCACAAGGCGGGGTACACCCTGGACAGAGTGCCAGTCCATCACAGGACACAATCACATACACACTCACACACCCATTCATACACTACGGACACTTTAGACACGCCCATCAGTCTACCATGCATGTGTTTGGACTGGGGGAGGAAACCGGAGTACCCGGATGAAACCCCCGACACATAGTAGCTGAAATACTTGTGTTATTGCGGTTTTGGACGCAGCCATATAATAGACAGGCCACGCCCACGATCAAAATGAACTACCTTTGTGACCTGTCGATGGAGAGATACTCCAATGCTGAGAGATGGAAAAGCTAACTTCGAGAAGTTTCTGAAATTGTGTGGATCACATCAGGTTCCTCTCCTGTCAGGCAAGATCAGGAATCTGAGGACACAGTGGAACTGAATCACTGTGGAAGCTAAAAATAGTAATAAAAAGGTTAATATATCTCGCAATTATTATTTTTTTTTTTCACTCTTGCCATTTAGATATCCAACTGGCGCTGTACCTGACAGGTGAGTAATTTCAGCTAACTAGCGTCTGGTTGTACTTGTCTTGACTAGGTGATGAGTGGTGTTCTTGCTTTATACCTATTTATAGGGAATGGGCGCTGCCTACTTTTGTAACTCCTTCAATGTCGAGTGTGCGCCTTAATTACGAGGAATAATGTCCGAATTGTGAGGTGTAAACTCATAATTGCGAGTAATAAAGTTAATTCTGTGTGACGCTAACTCAGAATTGAGGGATAAAGTCTCAATTCCGCTTTAATGTTTATTTATTTATTTATTTATTTCTGTGTGCTGGAAATGGGCTTCCATAGTCACCCAGACTGGACAGATGATGACTGAAAAGATCTTGATATTTTTTTTCTGAGACATGCTAATGATCAGAATCAGCATCTAAAATCCATGGACGATGCCTGATGTGACGATTCAGGGTGGGGGTGTACCATCATATCAACTGTTCAAAACACAGCGTACACATTGTACAGAAACGTCCAGCATGTTAATGTGGCATGTCACGCAGTCATCTCAGACTGCTTCCACAAACATGACAGAGTTCCTCCAGTGGCCTCCCCAACCACCAGATCTAAGCACCACATAAAAGTATATGCATTTACATTTCCATTTATTCATTTAGCAGACGCTTTTATCCAAAGCTCTTACAAATGAGACACACTCACACACCAATGGTAGCAGAGCTGCATGCAAGGTGCTAGCTTGCCATCGGGGGCAACTTAGGGTTCAGTGTCTTGCCCAAGGACACTTCGGCATGGGATCACCCGGGCCGGGATTCGAACCACCAACCCTACGATTAGTGGATTAGTGGACAACCCGCTCTACCCACTGAGACACAGCCGCCCTGTGTTCCGTACGGTTGAATGAGAAGAACGAGAGAAATATTCCCAAACTCCAGTTAAAGTTTAGTGGGATCCATACACCATCAGAGTCTCGTAACTAAACGGTTTTCCCTTTGAAAAGTAGTTCTATCTCCGAAAGCGCCGATTCATGTTCTGAGTTGTGACTAAAACCACAAATCAAGAAAAAACCTCATGCCAACAAATCTCCTTCCTCTTTCGTTTCTTGTTCTCTCTCTCGCGTGTTTTCTCCTGAACTGCTGCACTCAAATGTCTGAAGACAGAAAAAAATAATGGTTTAAATCTCGATTTATTTCTTCACAGTGGAGTTCCGTTACGTGTTCCGAATCTTATTTACACCCTAGTGCTGCTGGATTCATTTAATGAAGGAGTCTCCGGTGTCAGCGCTTCGTAACAGTCAGGTGAGCGTGTAAAGAGATGCAGCGGAGGCTGGAAAACACTGCAGTACACCTTTACAGGGAACTACGACATGATAACAGGTATAAAGTTCACACTTTGGACAGATTAAAGAATGAATATGATCTACAGTGCTGTACAGTTTGGGAAACATGGATTACCTTTAAAGATCTACAGTCTGGGTCTTATACTCGTCTTATATACAAAGTTACATATAGTCAGAATGTATAAACAAAACTTCTGCCTATATTCCAGGAGTTGTCTCCTATTTGGTTTTCTTCTCCTCCTCCTGTTTGTCGGCGACCACCTCGGAGAGATCCTCCTCCCTCAGCTTCTTCACTTTGTTCTCCATGTTGGTGAGCCTCTGCTTGATCCTGCACTGGTAGGACGTGTATTCCGCTAGCAGTCTGGCGAACTTGGTGGTCATTACATCGAGGTTACTCTCTAATTGTAAGACCTTCTCCTCCAGATCTTTGGGGTCGGCTCCGGCGCTGGCCGCCGCCTCATCCAGGAGGTTATCCTTCCTCAGGATAGACTTCCCCTTCTCCTCCAGTGCCTTTTTAGCTTCGGGGTACTCGGTCAGCGCCTCCATTAGGTCGTCTTTGGAGAGAGCAAAGAGGTCGGAGTAGCCCACACTGCGGATGTTGGCGGTTCTCCTGTTCCCAGCTTTGCTGCCTTTGATCCCGAGGATGCTGATCTCTCCGAAGTACGCGCCGTCGCTGAGCACAACGAACTGCGTGATGCCGTCGTCTGCCACCACGGCGAGCTTCCCTTCTTTGATGATGTACATCTCTCGTCCGATGTCGCCCTTCTTGCAGATGTAATCTCCAGGGCTGAAGACTTGAGGCTGAAGTTTTAGGACCAGTTCGATAAGCAGTCCGGCTTCGCAATCCTGGAAGATCCGCACCTTCTTCAGTGTGTCCAGATGGACATTAATGGCTATCTCCGCTTTAAGCTTGTCTGGAAGGTTCTTCAGCACCTCCTTCTCGTCACAGGTTTTCTTCTCCGTCCAGAGGTAATCGAACCACTTGATGACTCTCGTTTCTAGATCTTTGGTGACCTTTCGGAACTGCATGTACTGCTTGATGGAGTCGATCCTGGCCTGGAACTCGGCGCGCGACGCGTTCATGTTGGAGATCATCGCGCCCACGTTACCGACGATGGTAGCGAAGATCAGTACTCCGATGAGGAAGTCGGTGACCACAAACAAATATTCGATGTCTCTGACTGGAGGTGGGGTTTCTCCGATGGTGGTGAGCGTGAGCGTGGACCAGTACAGGCAGTAGATATATTTCCTCGACAGGCGCCCATATTCCGGATGGCTGATGTTCGGATACACCCACGTGTCCGTCCCGAAGCCGATGCTTTTGGAAATGGCGAAAAAAATGCAGGCATTCCAGTGGATGATGACCAGGATGTAAAGTACGAGATTGCTGATACGGAAGATGTTGGGATAGTTAGTTCTGGTCTCAGTCCGATCGAAGAACTCAAAGAGACGCGCCATTTTGAACAGGCGGTTGAAGCGTAGTTCGGGGTTGTTGTATCCCACCTTGATCATGAATAAATCCGTCGGGAGCATAGAGAAAACATCGTATTTAAACTGTGCCATTTTCCTGTAATTCTCCATCAACTTCTTGACGTCTCGCACCAGAAGTCCTTGTTCTAGGAAACCTGTAAATCACGGATTATACCTCAGTTTCATTCTGGGAAATTTGACTTTTGATCTATCTAACGGCTCTGATCTATTTTCTCTTTACCTGTTCTTGATCTCACAAATGTGTCCAGGTAGTAGATCACATCTGATGAGAGGTCCAGTATCACCCACACAGTCGTGTACGAGTCCTGAAGCTCGTTAAAACACGATCTATAGAAATTGGAACACCGTAAGAACTCCTTCCGCCACCGTTTAATTACCTACAAAACGAGCCGTGTTCAAGTTCAGACCTCGTTACGAGCATCATCAGGTTGTAAAACACCGGCGCTGCTATTATCACCAGCCATCGATAGTATGTGTCCGTGCTTGGATCCATGATCCACGAGTTCTTCCTAAAGAATATGAAGATCTTACAAGGAGTGCAGCAGCTAATACCATTTTATCAGTTTATTCGTTTACTCTACGGTCATTGGACCTGAAAGCAAAGGATTCATGACCCACAATCAATCATAAATTACCAAACCCGTTAACGGCACAATTTATACTGTGCTCACAAAGAGCTGAAAACGTCAAAATGGCGACTAAATGGTGAAAGAACGACTCCTAAGCTTGCTTGAATGTGTTAAATCTTCCAATAATTGCAGCTCAGTCATTGCAGTGCATCAGCTACCACAGACACACTCACTGCTCCCCCTTTTATGAGGTGCCATTACTTTTGCTCTAATCACTTTCTTTCGATAGGAAGCGACAAAATATACAGAGTATATAAAGTCACAGTAACTCATCGACGATTATATTATTTGTTGCCCAGCAGTTGAGGTTCACATTAGTGATTTTCCTTATATGGAAATTTACACAAAATGGACGACATGGGGAAAAGAAACATTTCAGCCAAGTGCTCCTTTACATTAAGGACTTCGTCTAGTTTATTAGCTCCACCCACCATACAGGTCGCTATGGAGATAAAGAGTACAATTACTGACTGTAGTGAATCTGTGGCACTGCACAAAGTATTGGCACCCCCAAACCCATAGATGGATCACAGTAGGTAACTGTAGACCTACGATTTGATTCACATTCTTGTATTTCTGCCATTAAAAAATGTTTTATTGAGGAAAAGAGGGAGGGGGAAGCTTATAAAAACAACATAAAGGAAGAAACTTTATTTCTACTTTGAAGAAATTCTACAAAGAATTAAAATAATGGGTGTATACAGTATAATATCGGAGGGGAGGGGATATTTGGACGCGTGTTCATGATTTAAAAATGATTTTTTTTTCCCCTTTAGGTGAGTAGACGTGTCCCCAAAGATTTACCTGGTACCTGGTGCATACTTACTGAGGCTCTTCTGTCTTTTTATCCTCCTTCTTTTCATCTTTTTTCTCTTCATTCTTCTCCCCACCTTTTTTCTCATCTTTCTTGCTGAAGGTGATATTTTTGGATTTGTTCAGTTTAAGATGACCGAGTTTCTGCTATAGACCACTAAAGACCTACAGCAGTATTCTACCAGGGTGCACTAATTTATTCACCTATAGGGGGTGGCACTAGCGTACACATTCAACATGTCCATTACTACTTACACTGGAGCTGTATCAACAAAAACTATCGTTTTTACCAGCAATATAACGTACAGATTTTAATCTGGCTGCTTTAGCACCACTTTCTTCTTTTTGTCCTGAAATGCTTTGTGAATTACTGAAAAATTAGTATTAGAGTCTTAAAAAGTGTTTTATTTTAAGATAATTAGTGTCTTTAAAATTAGATTTAAAAAAATTGTTATTAAAATGCTCGGTGAATCGCTTTTAAACAGAAAAATTAGGTTTATGAAATTGTCACCAACGGACCAAGTTTTACTAAACCGGTCTAAACTGAAAAATTAGGAGTCTTAAACGTAAGACTAACGCTACTATTTATTACAGTTTTTTTTTTAAGAACTACCAATAAAGACTACCAATTTTTACTAAACATGCATATACTATACACTGATGTACTCATTTTTATTAAAATGTTTTTAATCTTTTTCTCTTAGTCTAAAATAATTACAAGTCTTAAAATCTAGACTAATCTACTCCTGTTTTTTACTAAAACACTTGCTGAATCCTTTTCAGACTGAAAAATTAAAATTAGGATTAACATAAACAGCTTTATTAAAACGCTTTGTGGATTAGGTTTAGATTGAAAAATGAGGAGTCTTAAAACTAAAACTTGAAATGTGTAAAATAATTAAAGTCTTAAAATTGGAACTTCTAACATTAGGAATTTGAACACAACAGTATCCGCTTGTATCACAATGCACAGTGAATTGTTTTCAGACTGAAACAGAATTTGTTTTGAAATTAGAATGAACATTAATCATTTTTTTAATGCACAGACTGTAACGTTTGAAATCGTAATATTAGGACTAACTTTTTTTTACATAAATTTGTGTTTAATTTTTAGTCAAGATAATTAAGAGACTTAAATTTAAAAGTAACCGACCAGTTTTTACAAAAAAAAAAAAAAAAGTTATAGACTGAACAATGATTAGTCTTAAATTTAGGACTAATGTACCCAATTGTACTAAATGACTTGGTGAATGACTTTTAGACTGAGATCTTCAATCTAACGTCAATCAGCCTGTCAGGGGCCGAATTTAAGGCTTTGATTAATGCGTGAGAATACAGCCCCAGGAATATAAGGAAAGTACATTTGAATAGTCACCACTTTTACACATTTATGCTGTAAAATAGTAGAAACACCTCTGTTACTAATCCATTTCTAGCTAGACCTACCGCTAAAAACTGCTAAAACGATGTTAATGAACTGTAAATGCAGTTAAATACTCACTCGTCTGTGTTGTTGGAGTTGTTCGTATTGTAAAGTGCGAGTGGCCAGTGACTTCGGAGGAAAGAATCATTCAGTGTTATTTCTAATAAAGCTACTGTTTATAAATCTATCTAATCTAATAATCCCGGTTATGAAGGCTAAGCGGAACTCTACACACTACCCCTCTGGATCAACTTTATGTGTCATTGTGATGAATCAAGTCCCCGTTTTTTCTCCACTCGGATCATGTGACTTCACACCCGACTGCATCGTTCTGCTCTTTATTTATTATTTGAGCTGCGGAGGCGACACCGTGACTTACTTCCTCTTGTGAGGCAGCTCATGGTGGCCTAGCGAGGAGCGGGCGTTGCTGCCGCGGCTGGAGAGGTCTTTGAGCTCGGGACCACGGAATCGCTCCATGAAGGAGTCGGGCCGCTCGACCTCGGGCTGCAGCCTACGGGACGCCCAGTTCCTCAGCATAAACAGGAAGTGGGACAGCCTGGGATGGCAACACAGGTCAGACACGCATCTCGGTACAGTATGTAGCTTCCTCTTCTGCGTCAAATGCACACACTCGCACGAGGTCCAAGGATTACTGACTGGGTGGTGTGATGAAGCGGAGTTACTTTTCCCACCATGATGTGGATTCATTTGAATTCTCCTTCAGCACGTTAACACAGGAAGTGTTTTATTAACGGTTTGCCAAAGATTAAAATGTTTCATGTATTAAAGAACGAAGCGTCGTACATTTTTACATCCTTTTACGGTTACATTTGTGGAACGCCTGTGAAACGAGTTCTCACTTACGTCATAGCAGCTATAAACATTCGTCCCCCCACTGTCTTCTCTGACCAATCAGAATCCAGAGCTTAACGGGAAGAAACCAATCGCAGAGTGGACCTTAATAAAACTCTTCCGTTGTTAATCCACGATTAAATATCATGTCTGTGTAAGAGAAAGTTGTGCATTTCACGCAGTGTGTTTATATTTTCGATAAAACAGTCCATTCTTTGTAGTGTTTTCCCAATCCAGGTTTATCCGACGGATCTGATCTCACACACGTCCTTTTAATGAAGGGATTTATTAACACATTTAGACAATTAAAGTGATAACAGAGCTGAGATTCTTCAGCACCAGGTTTGGGAATCACCGCACTAGAGGGTGAGGATGTATAGAGCTTAGAGCTGTCAGCCCTATGTAATGAGCGTTATTAAATATTCATTCAATATGCATATATTCAAATGCAGTCGAATACGAAAATTTTAATGTGTTTCTTAAAGGAATCTGACCGTCCTAGTAAAAGTCGTGTGTGTGTGTGTGTTACCTGGCCATGGCCCCTGCCCCTGTGAACGAGCTCCTGCGAGACTCCTGGAGCTGACTGGACACTGCTGTGTTCATGTCAGAGACGGCATCGTCACATATCGAGTGCGTCCTGAGATTTATAGATAAACAAACAGCATGTTAAAAATAAAAAAAATTAAAAACCTCTCAACCAATCAGGTCGCTAGTTGGGTGTGAACATGGGAGACAAAGTGACGGCAGTTAACGTAGGACACGCTAGCAGGTCTAACGTCGCTTGGGCGTGGCCTGTCCAGGGTTCTGATAAGAAACGGTATTAGCTATATACTTGCCTTCCTTCGTGCTAGCTTCATTCTGGGATCGGATTAGCAAAGCTACTACCGGTCATATATTACAGAATAAAATGAAACCAAGCTTAAAACCTTTTTGCAAGTAGGAACTAAAGACGACATAGAAACATAGAATTGAGGAAAAACTGGGTGAGGTCCAACCTGCCGGCGCCGTTATCGAGTCGGTCCAGTTCGTCGTCCGAGGTCCGGATCGAGAGCCGATGATGAGACGGGTACGAGTGCTCGGTGCTGATCTTCTCCATTCTTCTCCTTTTCACTCGAACGTTCAGCTACAGCACTGCACAAAAGCAAACACGCCATGGATTAAACTACACGTCCCTGTGAAAGAGCTGTTACTATAGAAACGATAATATAGCGGAATGTGCGTGTTAATATATATATATATAAACCCGCAACACTGTCAGAGCTGCTGTTCTAGAGAACTAATCAACACCTAATGACCAATCAGAATGCAGAGGTGTACATCTGACTGCGACGGCTGAAGAGCCGTTCTACAATCTGATCCCAGCATCTGCCATCCGAGCACCGGACCTAAAAATCCTCTGCTCAGTGGAGGAGTCTGAACAGTGATCTGGATCAGATGGCCGAGCGTCGCAAAGATCACATTACACATCTACAAGGACGGATAAACACATCGCGCTCTACGCGTCTCACCGTAACACTGTTCGTCTCGCCGTAACGCCTACTCATCTCGTAACGCCTACTCGTCTCACCATAACGCTCTACGTGTCTTGTCTTCACATCAGCGAAAAGTTTAAAAAGCTCAAAGGAGCAACAAGACAGCGTTACATCCAGTGATATCCTGCCATCCAGGACATCATCTGATCCTACACCGCCCCAGAAAACATCATCACCTGGAATAATCAACTCATAAACAGCTCACAGACCTGAACAATATGGCTGATTACTGAGTAATCTCTCTCACACACACACACACACACACATATTGTAAAATTGGACTTTTTAAAGAATTGCTCATTGCTGTAAATTGTGATCAAAAGCAGTTTGTAGAATTATAATAAAAAGATTTAATTAATTAATTCATTAATTGAAATCTGGTTTGCTGAAATTGGGCACGGGGTGAAAACAATGTTCCGTGTTTCAGAAAATGATGCTTCCATCATGCTGAAAACCTGCACATGCTAAAAGCATGCACGTATCTCATTTCTGCAGCTCGTGTCCTCGGGTAAACTGGGTAAATCTCGTTAAGCACTTTACAGCACGCAATTGTCCTTGTGCAGGAACCAGTGAGCGAGTGTTCAGTGCGTACAACTGTTGTGCGGTGACTGATTCATTTACCAAACCTTTATCTAATACACTGCACATTTCAGCACATCACCCATCCGACCTCAATTATATATCTTTAATTTAAACACCATTACATGCCTTATCATTGTATTAATGATAACCAGAGCACAAAAGTAATGGATATAAACTGCTTTAGTTACTCAAAGTTCCTGGATCAGTCACTTTGTTGATTCAATCACAGGTTTTGGAGGATTTATAAATGTATTGGTTTATTTCCAGGCTTGGGGAGTAACGGAACACATGTATCAGTCTTATCCAATCAGGATACAAGAAAACATCCCATACCTGCTTATTTCTAAAGATGTGGTGAACCTGTCGTAAATGTAAATGTTGTTTACAAAATGAATCAAAAGACGGACAAAAAAAGCACATTGTTCATTTTATACAGTAATAAAATCACATTCTGCTCAAATCTTCTGAGAATCGAGTCGAGTGGAACGACTACAACTGTGTTCACAGTATCACGAATCGAACTGAATCGAATCATGACTGGATGATTCAATAGGGATTGATATTCTCGTAAAGAGTCGAGTCAATTAGAGAGTCGAATCATTTTTATAGATTTGAATCATTTTAGTGTACCGAATTCAAGGGCGTAACCATGGTACGGACATTGAGGGGTCCACTTAGATGTTCTTATCCCGAATGTAGTGTAAAGGAATGACATGCTGTGAAACTTCCCTCACTGTCACTCGCATGTATAAGAGTCTGTCACAACGTGAGGGTTCACAGCCAACTCGGCGGGAGGATATTCAGGTGAATGTAACGTTAATGGTCAAAAACCGGAACTGACGTTCGCCTAGCCTACTTCGTGGGTGTGTACCGAACTAAATGATTCGACTATGAACTAGTGAGCAAATCAGAGAATTGAATCATTTTAGTAGATACGAATCATTGAAGTGTATCAAACAGAATGATTTGACTAGAAACCAGCGAGCAAATTAGAGACGAATCATTTTAGTAGAGTCGAATCATTTTACTGTGCCGAACTAAACGATTCGACTATATACTGGTGAGCAAACTACAATAATTTGACTCTACCAAAATTATTCGATTTATTAATTTGCTCACCAGTTTATAGTCGAATCATTTAGTTCGGTACATTAAAATGATTCAACTCTGATTTGCTCGCTAGTTCGCAGGCGAATCATTTAGTTCGGTACACTAGAATGATTCGACTCTACTAAAATGATTCAACTCTACTAATATAATTTGACTCTACCAAAATTATTCGATTTATTAGAGTTGAATCATTTTAGTATCGTCGAATCATTCTAGTGTACCGAACTAAATGATTCGACTGCGAACTAGCGAGCAAATCAGAGAGTCGAATCATTTTAATGTACCGAACTAAATGATTCGACTATAAACTGGTGAGCAAATTAATAAATCGAATAAATTTGGTAGAGTCGAATCATTTTAGTAGCGTCGAATCATTCTAGTGTACCGAACTAAATGTTTCTACAACAAAGTAGTGAGTAAATTAGAAACTCGTAGTTCGTAGTCGAATCGTTTAGTTCGGTACATTAAAATGATTCGACTACGAACTCGTGAGCAAATTACAGAGTCGGATCATTTTACTGTACCGAACTAAACGATTCGACTACAAACTAGCGAGCAAATTAATAAATCGAATAATTTTGGTAGAGTCAAATTATTTTAGTAGAGTCGAATCATTTTAGCAGCGTCGAATCATTCTAGTGTACCGAACTAAACGATTCGACTACAAACTAGCGAGCAAATTAATAAATCGAATAATTTTAGTAGTGTCGAATCATTCTAGTGTACCGAACTAAATGATTCGACTGCGAACTAGCGAGCAAATCAGAGAGTCGAATCATTTTACTGTACCGAACTAAATGATTCTACAACAATTAGAAACTCGTAGTTCGTAGTCGAGTCGTTTAGTTCGGTACATTAAAATGATTCGACTACGAACTCGTGAGCAAATTACAGAGTCGGATCATTTTACTGTACCGAACTAAACGATTCGACTACAAACTAGCGAGCAAATTAATAAATCGAATAATTTTGGTAGAGTCAAATTATTTTAGTAGAGTCGAATCATTTTAGCAGCGTCGAATCATTCTAGTGTACCGAACTAAATGATTCGACTGCGAACTAGCGAGCAAATCAGAGAGTCGAATCATTTTACTGTACCGAACTAAATGATTCTACACCAATTAGAAACTCGTAGTTCGTAGTCGAGTCGTTTAGTTCGGTACACTAAAATGATTCGACTACGAACTCGTAAGCAAATTACAGAGTCGAATCATTTTGGCAGAGTCGGATCATTTTAGTGTACCGAATTTCACGATATAAATATGATTCGTGGGCAAATTGTACTGAATCACTAAAAAAAAAATGAATAACATATAGTAGAATGTCTTTTTGAACACACACAGAATAAGTGTAAAGTTCTCACTTTACAACCCAAATGTCACTCCTACTCACCAGAGTGAGACACAGCCAGCTGAAGTGTCCTCATGAACACACACAGTTGGTGTTAGCCGTTAGCTGAGCGGATTCCTGTCACACTCTTTTAGCGCGAGCGCATCAAGTCTCGAGCTCATCTCCTGTCGACGGCTGCTCTCACCGGGGCGTCACACAATCCCGTTCTCGAGGAAGAAAGTCCACTCGGAGTGTTTTCAGCCATTATTCTTTTTATTCTTGTTATAAGTGAGTGACATGTGCACGCCACGCTTCTTATTCATACATGAAGCTCATCAGAGAGGCAGAGTGTCTGACGACCTGAGCGATGGACAAGAGGGTGGAGCCAGTGGAGAATTGGCAGAGGGGCGGGGCCAACGCGGTGCTCTGTAGACCATTGAAGGGGCGTGTTCCATCTCATTAATATTAATCGGAATGCATTTATTACTGGTGCTGGATTGGCTCTTTAGTTATAATTCAACTGTTTAGTCGTAATATGTATTTTAATATGCAACGTTTATTTAGAGAAAACATACACTTAAAACAGCGCAAGTAGTGCAAAGTGATCGATTATTGGTTATTAGTTATTATTATTGTAATAATCAGTAGTATCATTCTGTGATATCCGTGTGTAACAGCTTTATAACGCTTCAGTGTATAGTCGAATTTATATCCATCCATCCATCCATCTTCAGCCGCTTACTCCTTTTCAGGGTCACGGGGAACCTGGAGTCTATCCCAGGGGGCATCGGGCACAAGACTCCTTTTCAGGGTCACGGGGAACCTGGAGTCTATCCCAGGAGGCATGGGGCACAAGACTCCTTTATCAGGGTCACGGGGAACCTGGAGTCTATCCCAGGGGGCATCGGGCACAAGACTCCTTTTCAGGGTCACGGAGAACCTGGAGTCTATCCCAGGGGGCATCGGGCACAAGACTCCTTTTCAGGGTCACGGGGAACCTGGAGTCTATCCCAGGAGGCATGGGGCACAAGACTCCTTTATCAGGGTCACAGGG